>CAKMRK010000411.1:0-63904 GCA_928213465.1 Penicillium sclerotigenum | reverse complement strand
CCGTTGCTCCCGCATATCCAACAAAGCACATTGGCCCCCACTCTCTAAGATACTGCGATCGCATGGCCCCTGCCTCTGCCAACTTTTTTTTTTTTTTTTTTTTTTTTCTCTCCTTCTCGTTCTGGCCTCTAATCCGATGGGTGACATGTGTATGGTGTTGCCTTGCTATGGGTGATCTCACCCAGTACAGCTCCTTTATCCCGGAATACCTCCCGCAGTGTTGATATTCCGCCCAGGAGAGAGGCTTAATCTCCTTTTGGTCACAGCTGAAAAATATCTTTGTTCTGTTAGATAGCTGACCGGACTTTTCAGAATCAGTCTCGGTGGAATTGTTATTTGGCCGTGTCTAGGGTGAATGGACTGCTTTTTATGATTGAGGTGAACTAAGGTGAACTAAGGGACTGGATAGTTATCCACTGGTTTTGTGTGGTAGAGTGAAGATCAGCGATCCAGTTTCCTTTTTGCGGCTTGGGTTGCGTATATGGAGTATGAGACCGTTCTATCGGATTTTTAGCCAAGGTTGGCAACAGTTTATTGGTTTAAGGATTGCACATTCAGGAGAGATAACAGACAATTTCCAAGGTTAACTAACTAGTTAGTTAGTTGAGATTCAAATTAATAAACAGGGTCTCACCTCAGCACAGCCTGTGGATCCTTTTGCTCCTTTACAAACCCTACATTGCGTTTCCCTGCGTTCCCTACGTTCTGGTTTTTACCCACTCTTTTCCCTAAAATTGTCTAACTGTGAAACCTAGTATCTTAATGAATTTATATTGAATTCATATTGTGACATATTTTTTTAATATTTTTTTGAATTTTCTATTTTATACAAATCACAAAATCAAGTATGGGAGGGAATTTAGTATGGGAGGCGTTACTAGTTATATATAATCTACCAGAGTCTAATATGTTACCACTCAGGCATTTTGGATCATTCAGAATAAACTTTTATGAAGAAATGATGTGACAAATTATTCTTGCATAACTTTATTCAGAGAGGATAAATAGGGTTCAAAGTTGGTCAGTTTTGGCCAGTTTTGGTATATGGTATACAACATAGGGAAATACGGAGATAGACAGTGGGTAGACACTTTGTGACCCCTAATGTACTCCTACTCACTCCGTATGTACTTCCGCTACCATCCGAAACCGTAGACCTAAAATCACGGATATTCCAATAACCCTAGGGCCAGGGCTAGAACCCCTATCTCTTTTGAATCAGATTTGTCTCTCATGATCTTTAAGTGTACCAACTGACTCTTGCATCCGATCTCAGTGCATTATTCTCTGGTTGAGCCGCAGACATATTGAAGTTAGGCCTATCGCAGTATAGTGTCCGGAGTCCATGCTTTGATGGAAGCCCGAGACATGGAAACCGGAAACCGGAAAACCCTCAAACCCCCTAGCGCCTGGTTGCCGGTTACCGTGACTCATTTGGCCTTTTATAAGGCTTCCGTTTGGTCTGCCAGCGGTTTTTACCGGAGATAAATCGAACCTTTTCATAGCTGAGATAAACTTGGCGATATCCACGCTAAACCTAAAAGGGATTACCTTGCGAGGTAAGTTGTAGTTCGGCCCGATTATCTATCGGATCTCGTCGTTTTTTTTTATTACTTTTGGCTTAGCTTTGATGTGATGATCCATCTACTGGTCCATATGGCATATAAAGTACAATTCCCACGCAATATACTCCGTAACGGGCGAGAGATACCCCCACCGTGGCGGTTCGCTGCCCGATTGTGCAGCGGATTCTGACCATGTGGCTATGCATTTTCCATTCCTATACCAACCGGAGCCGGTCTGTTTATCAACCCGCTCTGGACGCTGGATACTGGATATGCGATACTGGATAACTGGATGCTGAATACAGAATGCTGGATGCTGGACGAGCTTGAATGTCGGGATTGGTTGCCCCGATGCGGGTCTTATACGCCCCTGGTAGATTGTTTGAATGGTAGATGTGCATTAAGAGACCATGGCTTCGGCCTTGAAATGTCTTTTCCGATGGTGGGGTCTAGTGAATGCTCAGCCTTGCTTGCTCTTATTTATACTCAAGTATTTATACTTAAGTTTTCCGCGTGCACATTATTGAAGCCTGATTTTTGGTCTCTTCTACAAACAGGGTAGCTGTCTATAACTCTCTTTTCTAGTCGCCTGGAGATTCGCTATCCACCTTCCAATCTATTTAAATACTACGGGATTTACCGCTAGCTTTACACTTTCTCGCCAATCTTCCTAATAGTGGGTTCTTGAAGTCATTCATCTTCCTTCGCCATGGCCGAGAGGGCACAACTGCAAAACGGGTGCCATGCCTATATCGAAGGCATTGGCACATCATATGGATATGTTCCATCGCTAGCAGCAGGCATTACCTACTGCACACTCTTTGGTCTCTCGATGATCCTACACACAGCCCAATTCACCTGGAAGCGACAATGGTGGGCAAGCGTGTTTAGTGTCGGATGTTTGGGTAAGACCTGTGACACTTGAAACCCTAAATCCCCGCAAGACTAACAACAACAAACAGTCGAAGTAATCGGCTGGGCCGGTCGTACCTGGTCAGCCAAATGTCCATACAATTCAACTGCCTTCCTAATGCAAATCTGCACTCTCATCATCGGTAAAGCTACCTTCTCACCCTTGACCTATCCATCCCCACTCTAACTAACATTCTACAGCCCCGACCTTCTACACAGCAGGAATCTACGTCCTCCTGGGCCGCTTCATCAAACTCCTCGGGCCCCGGTCCTCCATCATAAAGCCCAAAGTATACCTTTGGATCTTCTGCACCTGCGATGTAATCTCGCTCGTCGTCCAAGCTGTCGGTGGCGCTATGGCCGCTGTAGAAGCCGACAAGATCGACGGCGACACCACGACCGGCACAGACATCATGGTCGCTGGCATCGTCTTCCAGCTCTTCTCAATTACCATCTTCGTCTTCTGCGCCGTGGACTTCGTCATCCGCACTGTGCGCAACCGTCTACTGCAGTCCGTGTCCGGCTCGGTCATCCCCCTGTTCGCGGCGATGGTATTTTCCATCGTCTGTATCTACGTTCGGAGTATCTATCGTACGATCGAGTTGGTACAGGGATGGGATGGCTATCTCATTACTCACGAGACGTACTTTATTGCGCTTGATGGGGCTATGATGGTTGCTTCGGTGGTTGTGTTTAATGTAGTGCATCCTGGATGGATGTTGCCCGGTGAGAAGCCTGATTCATATAAAATGGAGCTTGCTTCGGTTGATCAACAGGAAGGTTACCGGAGTTCACCTACTCAATGGTGATTTTTCTTTGATTTTTCTTTGGATTACCTGTTTTATGTTTTGGGGTTTCTGTTGCATGTTTGGGGTTTGGTCTTGCTTCTCTATGCCTGTCACGTTTACTTACGATTGTCTTAACAACTACTAGATATTTAATCGGGGTGTTGGATGTTATATAGTGATTAATGTCAATCCCAAAGTATCTTGAAGATATTAGGTTAAAACAAGGATAGAAGAGTAATCAACGAACACTTCAAGAAAAAGTAATACTTGACAGTTGGAAAAAAAAGTGTTAAAGAAACGGAAATTTTAGATAATGAAGAAAGTGATGAACACCAATAGCCTCACGGGCGATCAGCGAAGGCATATATCGCACTGCAATAAACCCAGCAAAGACATTACAATCAAGTGCACCATAAGAAATAGGATACTGGATATGAGGATATCACTGTATCTACCTCTCACGCACCCGGCGCAGCTGAAACGAAAATCAACCTGGGAGCAACATATCCCCAATGCTGGTCATTATCACATATAATATCATACACCATCAACGGCTTCGATCCAGCCGAAGGTTGCTCCTGCGATCAGCACTGCAAATGCCCAGACTGCTCCCCAAGTGGCGGCACCTTCAATAGAGACATCGCTGATTGTGCCGGCCACTTGAACAATCGTGTTGAGCAGGACTCCAAGCGCAAGAATAATGGACCGAGAAACCAAAACTCTTGTCTTGGTGGCCAATTGGCCCCAAGTGTTGCGACAAATGGACGCAGCCAGATATTCACCCTCACAACAGCTTGAAGACCCGGCGGGAGTGGCTGAATAGCCAGTGGAGCTGACAAATAAAAAGTCACGCGCGGCCCAGCCAGCAGGGATCAGCGTCAGGAAGAGGACAGGCAAGCCGGCGGGACCAGCATGCGCCGCGCTGATATCCGGGAGACCCTCGAAGTGAATGACCAGCTGTGTAGGAAGCCAAGTCGCATAACTGGCGTACAGCACAACGCTAAAAATCGAGGTTGCCAGGAGCGTCGTGAAAACAGTGGTAGTCTTGTCCTGTAGAATGTTTCGATTGGCAACTGTATCAGCAGGCGTACGCGAAAGATTGTGAACGGACGAGGGCCGGCGCAGGAGGGCGAAAGGAAGCGCCGTCGAGACAATCGTGACCCCATATGCTATCAGGGCGGAAGTCGGGCGGATGCCGTAGAAGAATGACAAGAGAGAGTATGTTGGCAGGTGGGTAAGGAATAGGAACGATGCCACATCACGGCCTAGTCGCAACCATAAGGTTAGTCTCTATTCATCTACATAGCCATAGGAACCTCTTGTCCCGAGACAACGAGCCATATATATGGCACTAGATACTTACCATCAAACCCTAGAATCCAGGCTAATCCGACCTCCACGGCCCTCCAGGCTATCAAGCCCCCCACTTCCCACCATTCTTCGAGGTGTTTGCTGATAGGCCCAAGATCGCCCACCGTCAAGGTAGATGTGAGTGTGAACAGAACAGAGCTCACAATGAGACTACTTAAGACGACAAGGATAAAGCGGGCAGGAGATGGGAGGCACGCCAATCGAGAGGTCTGTGCAGTGGCCGTCATCGCGAGCTCACGCGCGGGTCGCGTGTTCTCGCTCCACGACACAGTTCGCTTCTTGGGAGTCTTAGTCGGCATTTTCAGGCTTCCGACTTTCAAAATCGAGTTGAATGCAATACAGAGTTTAGAGTAAAAATCACCAGCAATTGCTTTCACTTAGTTGAAGCTTTGAGAAGAAAAAAAGAGAAGGCGAGTGAAATGCTTGGTTAGCGGTGAGCGTACGATGATGTCACTATTGGTTTTTCCAAGGTTGTCCACATTCGAAGACTTGACGTCTGCCACACAGGATATTTTATTACAGTAGAATCTCTCATCCGTAGATTTAGATATGACATACTATACAAATTAAGTAACTAATCTTCGTCTTCACCTTCACCTTCGCGTTCTGCCAGAGCAAATTCGACTGTCCCACTCTCTCGTCCGCGGTTGTCACGTACAACGACGCGATACTTGCCACTATCCCAGAGATCTTTGATAGTCAATTCGCGAGTACGGCCAAGACTCTCAATGTCTCCAATGCGCTCCAACGTGCCCTCCAAGTGCTTGTCGAAGTTCTTTATAGCGCAAATTTGGTGGAAGGCACGCTGCATGGGTACTGAATCGGCTCGCACCATGGCTCGCGAATCAATGGTGAAGATATTTTCGTGATCGTAAGATTGGATAAAGTCAGCACGGGTCATGATCTCGCGCGCTTCGTGGAGCGGAATTTCTGGCAGGATGTGGCCTTGCTCTTGGTGATAGGTTGACTCCATCTCTTTCTCTTTTTCTACCAGTGCTTTCGCCAGAACCATAGCTGCAGACTATATTGTGGCTTAGATTAGCTTGAATTGCATCGAGGGAACAAGAACCAGGAGATCATAAAGTGTGTACTTACGGCGTACTTCTGCTGGTCCATCACATCATCATCCATCTCCATTCCGAGGATCCAGCACTTATTTAGGAACCATGTTTTCTCGGCTTGACAGATCTCATCGCAGGTCTTCATAATATCATGAGACTTGGCTACACGGTTCAAGAAGGATAGTCGACCGCCGACTTTGTCATAGACTTGCTCGAGGACCGCAGATGGCAGTGTCTCGTTGTGGAATTGCTGGCGATATTTCTTCAGGGCACTCATTGCCTTGTCCTTAGGCAGGTCTGTCACAGGAATAACCTCCATGCGGGTTGCATAACGCTTCAAGCGCTCGTATACCCAATAGTCATCGCTGTTAAGAACTTGAAAGCAATAAAGTTAGCTATGACAAGAGGAAAAAATGTTCGTTAGAGTCTTACTTGTTGTGACGAGACCACTCGCAGCCCATTGCTCGGCACGCTGCTGAATCATCTCAAGCAAATCCTGTCCGTCGTGGTCGTCTCGAACTAAATGGGTACTGTTGATGATCAGAATAAGAGGAGTCGATCCATTCTTCCTTCTAGTGAGAGCCACTTTCTCTAGCTTGTTGAAGGCACGCTCAATGTCCAAGAGAGCCGTGGTGTCTCTTGGTCCACGGATGCTGAAAAGGCTGCCGATATAGCTGAGTATTCCTATTAGCGTTACGGTCTTATAGTGATGACAATATCAGCTTACTCCTCGTGAAACTCGTAGTCCAAAGCTTTGCCCAGTCGGATTCGGAAGATTTCGAGGTCAGCATGTGCTTCGAACAACGCACAGCTGTTGCCATTAATCTTGCGCATAGCCTCCAAAAGCATCGAGGTCTTGCCCGTGCCCTTTTCGCCGATCATTAGATAGTAATGGCCGCTTTGTTTCCCAGCTACGATATCATCAATTTTGGGTTGCTCGTTGCGAACGACCCAATGTTCCTCATGGCGATACTTGTGTTTTCCAGAAACAACACCCGCGACCTCAAGGGCAGGATCACCTGGGTTGAATGCATTGTCCATCTTGTCTAGGATCAAGTACTTGTAGTACTGGTGATACCCGTATCCCGCCGCGCTTGGGAGCAAATTAGCCTCAGTAACGCATACCCCGGATAATACAGGTAAACCTTACCCTAGAATACCAATTGATGCCGCCGTAGTTGCTGCAGATTCAAGCATCTTAAGAATCGTAGATTTGAAGTTGGGTCCTGAATCCCCGCTACGGCCCTGGCCCTTACCCTCATCCGAATCATTCTGATCGGTGGGGTCCGGGGTCATTTGACCGGTATTCTGAGGGTTTGAGTTGAACCGCTTGGGTGTATACATCACACCACGGCTATTAATCCTGAGAGGCCTCGCTAGGCCCTGCCGGGCATAGGAACTCGCAGGCTGTGCGAGTCGACTCCATAGCATCGTGATTGAGCTTTTTGGCGTTTGTATGTCCGGGTGCCAAGTCCTTCAGTAAAAGCTAGTTAATGAGGAGTGGGGATATATATCTTCGTCAGAGATAATCAGTACCCCAGGCAATCCGTATAGAGCTTGTCTCAATATAACACACAAAGGCTTAAGGAGAGCTAGGATTCTAGACTTGTAGATGTTTCACGGAAAGCCACACCTCCAGGGAATGACGCGTCGTTGGTAAAAGAGAGACTCTAGGAAATCGGTCAGATAAAAGAGACTGGATACCAGAAGAGAGACAGAGAGATAAAGAGACAAAAAGACAAAAGAAGTTAATGAAAGACTAGAAAAAAACAAGGGAGTTCGAAAGAGAAGATTGTGGCTAAAGTTGTGGAGTTGGTCTCAGCCTCGACGAACCAGGGATACGAAAGGCTTGGCGATCGAATCAGGAACAGTGAACATATTCAATCGCCATAGTAAATAGGTAAATAGGTATTTACGGGGTTGCCAGACAATATTTATTATGTATACATATTTAGGTTGAATTCGCCATTTTGTGTAGAGTATTCTAATAGATGATTTCTTTTTTTTCTTATAGGTTTTGCTCAAAGGTCTGTAATAGAAGAGATCCATAAGAAAACTGACTGACTCCAGGAGGTAAACAAACGAACAACAAGCCATCTATACGACGGCCGTAGCCTTTACATTGTATAGCAAAACCAAGGACATATGTAGACTCTAACTGACATATACGCCAAACATGGGCTCATTCATTTCCCATTTCAATCTACTCAGTAGGGGTGAATAACTACATATGTGCCTAGGGTAGTTTACTGCCAGGTTCAAAATCCCCTGGAGCCATATCTCCCCGTGGTCGCTGAAATTTCAATTTCATATAGTAATTTGAAGCTCACTTTAGTATGCAGGTATCTTTTCTTTTCCTTTTTTTCCCGGAGGCTTGCTATCCTTGATCTATATTTGTGTGCTATCCTTGATCTATATTTGTGTCACATGAATCCGAACCGGCAGAGTTCATGGTCTACATTATTAGGAAAGAGAATTCATCCTGGACATGAAGGAATAGGTGTTAGCTTTCATACATTTAGTATTGCCCTGTCTACATCTCTACCTTAGAAATAAATCCTTATTTACAGGCAAGTACATTCAGCCCTTAGCTTCTATGTAGGAATTCAACTATCTTCACGATATACATTTGTGTATTCTTCTAACCATTAATATAGACCAATTAAAGAAGAACCTTTCTAGTAAGAATAGTTTATCATGAACGAAAAAACATGCCACGGTGTACACAGTCGCTAATGCACGCACATTCAAAAATATCGATACCTGAGGCACCAAGGCATCCTACTCGTAGATCTATGCAATTGACATCAACATCCAATCAATGAAAAATTATACAGACATATATACCTTTGGAAGAATACAGTAATTTCAATCTGTGTACAGCCACCCCGAACTAACTACACCATCTTTCTCCAAAAATCACAGTCAAATTGCAGACATTGTGGAGAACAATGTCCCTCTCCGCTCCATTCCCCGATCCCACCGCCCGAGCACTTCCGAGGGTATGCCGCATCCGAGAAATTTTCTCTCCGGTTTCCCAGTTTCACCGTCCTATTCATTCATCGTTGCCTCATTTTCAACTTCCTGGGGTACGGGGTTTTTGTTTCTTGTTCAATTGCCCTTATTCTCTTTGTATACTATACTAAAATTTCTACCTGCCGAATCCCCGCAGGTCCTCAATCTTTTCTTTTCCAATTCTATTTTTCCGAACTTTTGTCTCTCGCCCGCGTGACGGTTGTGAGATAAGGGTTTACTGTTATTACTTCGTCGAAGCATTTTCCATAACCGGCTCGACATAATGGCACAGACCAATGGGGAGTTGGAGCACTCGAAAGGTGTGTGTTGGCCCTAGAATCTCCATGCTGGGCACGGCCCATTGGAATACCGCATGGGTTCTGGGTGAAAACAAGGTGCAGGACACACGAGCTAACGGAGGAACAGAGGCTCCCCAAGCTTCCCAAGAGATTGTGAATGGCAATGCCCCCGAGGGCACAGAGGAGGACAACACCGGTGGTATGTTCGATAACCGGACGCATACCTATATAGCGGCGTTCTAACTTGACCATAGGTCTTTTCCAGATCTCCGTGAAGCTCCCTCATGCGCCGCATAAGATTCAAGTGATGGTAGGTCCGATGCTTTGAAAGGGCCAAGAAAAGAAAAAAAAATTGTCTGATCCGTTTGGTTTTCTAGGTCTCCAGCCAGGAACAGGTCCAGGATGTCCGCCAATCTATTGTCGAGCTACCAGGAACGTTCCAATACACTTGCTTCCACCTCGAGTTCAACGGCAAGCGCATCAACGACTTCGTCGAGCTGTCTGAGGTCCCGGACCTCGAGGCCGATTCCGAGATCGTCCTGGTCGAGGATCCCTACACCGAGAAGGAGGCCCGCATGCATGTTGTGCGCATTAGGGAGCTAATTGGTGCTTCTGGTGACCGTGTGGACAACCTCCATGGTATCTCTGCTGGCCTGTCCCTGCACGATGCTATTACGGCAGACGCCATCAAGGCCAACGAGTCGGAGAAGGAGCACTCGCTCTCCAAATATGACCTGACTGGAGTTTCACCGCTGCAGACTATCCTGCCCACCCCACAGGCTCCTCTGCCCAAGACAGTGAAGTCCATCTCGTTGTCTTCATGGAACCCTGTTCCGTACAACCTCCGCCAGAAGGGTCACTTACTGTACCTTGTGGTTGCTACCAACGAAGGTGAACAATTCCAGATCACTGCTCATGTGTCTGGGTTCTTCGTGAACAAGTGCTCGAGCATCAGATTCGACCCATTCCCGAAACCAACACACCCCAAGAAGGGCAGCGCCCACTCTTTGCTCACTCTTATCTCCCAACTCTCGCCCTCGTTCAACGCTTCCTTCGAGGCTTTGCAGGAGTACAACAATGAGAAGGATCTTTTGACCACTTTCCCCTTCCAAAATGCCATTCCCAACAGCCCGTGGCTCATCGCTCCCAGCACTTCGAGCTTGAATGCCCACCAACCTGATATCACCCGTTCGCAGGAGAACTACCTGATCTCTGGTGTTGATAACGCCGAGACTCTGCGTGACTGGAACGAGGAGTTCCAGACTACCCGCGAGCTGCCCCGCGAGACCGTTCAGGATCGCGTGTTCCGGGAACGCTTGACCTCCAAGCTGTTCGCTGACTACAACGAGGCCGCCGCTCGCGGTGCAGTCCTGGTTGCCCGGGGTGAGGTTGCTCCTCTGAACCCCACTGAGGCGCGGGACGCCCAGATCTTTGTCTATAACAACATCTTCTACTCCTTCGGTGCCGATGGCGTTGGGACTTTCACTTCCGAGGGTGGCGACGAAGCCGCACGTGTGGCCGTGGGTAAGGATGTTCTTGGGATTAAGGCTGTTAATCAGCTTGATATCGAGGGTCTGTTCACCCCCGGAACCGTGGTGGTTGATTACCTGGGTAAGCGTATTGTTGGCCAGAGCATAGTTCCTGGTATCTTCAAGCAGCGTGAACCCGGTGAGCACCAGATTGACTACGGTGGTGTCGAGGGCAAGGAGGTTGTGGCCACCCACGCCGACTTTGTTCCAGTCTTCGAGAAACTATCGAAGGCGCTGCGTGTTAAGCAGCACCCTGTCTGGGACAAGGAGAACCAGCGCCACGACCTGGAAGGTAGTGTGGAGACCAAGGGACTTTTGGGTACTGATGGCCGCAAGTACGTCCTGGATCTCTACCGTGTGGCCCCTCTGGATGTCCAGTGGCAGGAAGAGGAAGGCAGCGATGTTTACCCCCACCGCATGTCCGTTCTCAGACTTGAGTTGGTCGAGTCTTACTGGCGCCACAAGATGAGCCAGTACGTGAAGGCCGAGGTGGAGAGCCGCAAGGCTGCCAGCGCTGAGGCTGCCAAGGAGGGCAAGACCGAGGAGGAGACCGCGGAACAGGAGCGTGTTGACATCTCTGGATTCAACCTTGCTCTCAACCCCGATGTTTTCAGCGGCCAGGTGCCCCAGACTGAGGAGGAGAAGGAGCAATGGGCAAAGGATGAGCAGGAAGTCCGGGATGCCTGTGATCACCTGCGGTCTAAGGTCATTCCCGACCTGCTCAAGGACCTGCATGACGGCGACGTCGGCTTCCCCATGGATGGCCAATCCCTGTCCCAGCTGTTGCACAAGCGTGGTATTAACCTCCGTTACCTCGGAAAGTTGGCCCAGCAGTCTGCAGAGAAGGGACCTCGCCTGCAGGCCCTATCCATCCTTCTGGTTCAGGAAATGATTACTCGTGCCTTTAAGCACGTTACTAACCGCTACCTGAACAATGTTCCCGCCCCCTTCGTCGCCCCTTGCATTTCTCACTTGCTGAACTGTCTCCTCGGCTCAGATGTTAACGCTGCTCCTAAGGCTGAGATTGACGAATCTCTGCGTGAGATCTTCCCCGAGGGGGATTTCTCCTTTGAGAAGGTCACTCCCGAGTCTCTCCGGGCCGAGCTTGAGAAGCAGGTCACCATCCGCTTCCGATTCTCCCTTGAGAAAGACTGGACCAACTCTCTGAGACACTTGCAGCTTCTGCGTGACATCTCCATCAAGTTGGGTCTTCAGCTCGGTGCCCGTGACTTCGCCTTCACCAAGGCTCAGGTTAAGGAGCAAGTTGTTGTTCCTGTTACCAATGGATCTACCCACGAGGAGCCCAAGAAGAAGGGCAAGAAGAAGGGTGGCGACAACAAGTCCCCTACCCGCGCCGCCCCGGCGCCCGTTAAGCCTGCTGTCACTTTCACTGCTGATGACATCCTGAATGTTGTTCCTTTGGTCCGTGATGCCTCTCCCCGCAGCGCATTGGCAGAGGAGGCCCTGGAGGCCGGTCGTATCTCTCTCATGCAGAACCAGAAGCAGTTGGGCCAGGAGCTTATCCTTGAGTCTCTGTCTCTGCACGAGCAAATCTACGGTATTCTGCACCCTGAGGTCGCCAAGCTCTACCACCAGCTCTCCATGCTGTACTACCAGACTGACGAGAAGGAGGCTGCTGTGGAATTGGCCCGCAAGGCCGTTATCGTCACCGAGCGCACTATGGGTGTCGATTCGGCCGACACTATTCTGAGCTACCTCAACCTGAGTCTGTTTGAGCATGCCTCTGGCAACACCAAGACTGCTTTGGTTTACATCAAGCACGCCATGGATGTCTGGAAGATCATCTACGGTCCTAACCACCCCGACTCCATCACCACGATGAACAACGCCGCCGTGATGCTGCAACACCTCAAGCAGTACAACGATTCCCGCCAGTGGTTCGAGGCATCTCTCTCCGTTTGTGAGGACCTGTTTGGGAAGGATTCCATCAACACCGCCACCATTCTTTTCCAGCTCGCCCAGGCTCTCGCTCTTGACCAAGACTCCAAGGCTGCTGTCGGCAAGATGCGCGAGGCATACAACATCTTCCTCGCTCAGCTTGGACCCGAAGACCGCAACACCAAGGAGGCTGAGAACTGGCTCGAGCAGCTTACTCAGAATGCTGTCTCTATCGCCAAGCACGCCAAAGACATCCAGGCTCGTCGTCTGCGCCGCAACCCTCTGAACCCTCGCGTGTCTTCCATGGGCACCCGTGTCCAACCCCAGGTTGGCCAGTCTGCGCCCGAGATCACTGCTCCTGCCGATCCCTCAGGTCTCGACTCTCGCAGCATCGACGAGCTTCTGAAGTTCATCGAAGGTACTGACGCCAGCTCTTCGCGCTCTAAGCAGAAGAAGCGTGCCGCCACCAGCAACCCCAAGCTTCGTGGCTCCAAGCAGTCTAACAAGGCATAAATGATTTCTAGCCAGCCAATTTAGACAGCAGGATTTGGTTCCCGTTCTTATTTTCTTGGTTATTACATGTGTTAATATCTATATCCATTGTCATTTTGGGGATCGGTGGGCAGGCTTGATGAGCGAAAAGAACTTGTTATATTTTAGATCTATCTCCTCTCTCTTTTTTTACGTTTTTGGTTTCATCTGCCAGGTTGGGTTGTCTTTCGGGTCATGCATGGAAAGGACTCGGTTGTCTTATATGGGCTCATATCTGGCGCATTATGCGGATCTGCCACTTGGGTCATTTTTCTCTTCATGAG
The DNA here is from genome assembly GCA_928213465.1 of Penicillium sclerotigenum. NCBI lineage: Eukaryota > Fungi > Ascomycota > Eurotiomycetes > Eurotiales > Aspergillaceae > Penicillium > Penicillium sclerotigenum. Next base: position 50,650 of record CAKMRK010000411.1, on the reverse strand, counting down.
TAGATTCCGTTACGTTAATATGCAAATACTTGAAATGGAATAGATGAATATCACGAACTTAACTATATACATCGATCGGGGAGACTAAGATCACCATAATAGGCAATGTGTGTTGGCCCGCTTTACCGCATTAGTCAATGTTTGTTTTCTTTGTTTGCGCATATCCAATGCTATCATTCATTTTCCACTCAACGCGCCCTTTAGATTCTCGGCATATCTTATTTACATTGGATTATTGCTGTATTATTGGCAATACCTGGTTAAGTGCCATCATTGTTCCTATCATGCATCGTTGAGGGATTTGTTAATACGGCGAGGTTGGTACAGTGCGACACCAATGACCCAGAGGAGAACCTGGCAGTGCTGATTCCCCAAACAGTTATATGCTATTAGCAGATATTATTATCCCTTTAGTCCTCAATGGAAGACGCCCAAGCCACTGCAAAATGGGCAAATCGTGTCCTCCGCCCCTTGACCTCCATCTGCCGTCGAATCGCAAAGCACAAAGAGACGCTGTCGATGATCACGACCGACTCGAGGCCACAACAAACTGCAGAGGGCAGAGACTTGCATACTTTGGAAACCGACCACAAACTAGAAAGCCGGCCAAACTGCTCAGGCTCAGATGCGGATCCGGATGAAAACGACCCAGCTTGGATTCCAGGGAAAAAGCCCGAGCGACGTCGACCTAGACATAAGTATTCGTCCAAATCAGAGGATAATGGAGGCAAAAACCGCAACAGGCTATCAATTCACAGCCCTGAAGCCCCGCGCATCCTGCCCGGTGCTATTGAGGTCGCGACACCACTCATCACTGGGAGGAGATGGGAGATGCCCCCGAGTGCACAGTCAGAACGCCCGGAAGGCCAATTCAACTCCAATATCAAACCATCACAGCCCCAAGTCTTCCGTGATCGATATTCGCTCCATAAGAGTCCTTGGCAAGAACTTCTCGACCAGTCTGGTGATCCGGGCTTCGCCGACATCGCACACAACCTTGATCGCGTCTTCCAGAATTTCCTTTGCAACACTGTGATATCTAAGCAAGAAGTGAAGCCCTTATCTAAAAGTGGCAGACGTGGTGCACGATCCTTGCTGTCCATGGTGGTACGAAGTCTGCCTGAATTTATTGCGAGCGAGCAAGAAGCACAGGACGAGTTGGACGGGGACGGGGATGAAGATATGTGCAATGCATACTTTACAGAATTGGAAGCATTTTATGCGCCTTATGGGACAGGCTGGAAGCCACTCCGTGAGGCTGTCCGCGCACAGGGTATTTACTTGGTTTCTACCCTGATACAGAATCGTTGGATACCAGATTCGATTGCCTGTGCGCTGATTGAGAAATGCCGTTCCTTTGCGCCCGAAGAAAGTGACTCATTGCTCTCTACATTGCTTTCTACACGCAAAAATTACCCATACCCCCAGGCTTTAAAGCCGGTGGTTGATCGTGACCCTTCAGATCCGATCCGATTGTTAGGCAAATATGCTTATCATGGCGTTGCCAATCGCTCTTATATCTTCGACGAACTCGCAAAACTTCTGTTGCGGGGAGTGCTACCCCCAGAATGGATGGGAACTAAGCTATGGACTAGTTGGATGACACGAGCAACGATATCCCTTTCGAAAGAGGATGAAGACTGTCCTGCAGCTACGCGGTTGATTGAAGCTGTGGTTCTCTCGGCTAGTGATGTCCGCCCTGTCACCGGTGCTCAGAGTGCCACATCAAAAATTCCTGCGAAGGGCAAGATTGCTCGGGCTCGTGCAACTAGGGCTGCCTCCACCACAGCGTGGGAAATCTCAAATCTTGCACGGCCTTGTCCCTTGCAGGTAGAGGATGCATTGAGCAACCATGTCATAAGCCTTATGGCAGCGCTCTGCGGCATGCACATTTCGCGGTCTCGTGCCTCTGATGACACTGCTTGTGCGGATGGAACGGATGGAACGAAGGCAAGCTATATTACAAGCTACCTCCAGATTGCTCTGCAGCGAGAGCTGGACTCACATTCTGTAGCGCAGCTGGCTAACAACACCCCTCATCAATTGTTACGGCGTGGCTGCATCTTGCTGGCTACCGGCCTTGTACGGTGCAACGACAAAATTTTATTGGACGATAACCAGTATGTGATGGCGTCAACAGCCAGTGTTGACGAATGCGCGGGGATTATAGTATCTCACTCAGACATGGTTAGAGAGTTAGCATTGTTTGTGCACCAAGCGTTTCGCTGCCTCAGAAAAAGCACAGAAGAGGAAACTGAACATACTAGTGGCGAAATACGCGACATGATATCACAACTCGCCCGTATAGCCGATGCACCAGCCTTGTCTGCCTTGCTTGGGCGCGTGGCGGCGGAAGCTGCGATGGAGTTTGCAGAAGCCACAGGAGATCCAGATGACCACATGTGGGCTGTCGAGGTTCAAGAGACGGCCGTGACAAAACAGCGCCAAGAAGAGACTACACAAAGGTCTTTGGAAGAGCCCGAGAAATCTGGCCAGAGTACGGGCCTGTTTCGGTGGGAAGATAGCATAGGTGAGTGGGTGGCATGTACCCCGGCGACCAAGGGAAAGCCCATAATAGTGCAAAAGGCCCAAAGACCCATGCGCATGCTATCAAGCCCAGTGCCCTCCATCGCTTCGTCTACAGAGACAGACAGCTGCTCGCCTGTCTCTGATCGCTTCCAAGACACTGTCTCAAGTCTGACTTCATCTCCTCCGCTGATGGCGACCAAGCGAACTTTAGAGGACACCGATGTTTCATCCAGATGGCCTAGAAAACGCCAACGACCCACTCCCGTGGTTGTGGTAGACAGGGGTGGAAACAGCCCCCAAATAGGCTCTCCTACCCCGACTAAATACAATTCCACCGTGAAGCTAGTTACTCGCCGAAGTATCCTGCGAGAGCGCAGCACCAATCTGACTAGACGGATGACCCCTGCAACACAACAGGCACGGAAGGTTGAAGTTGTGATAATCAATCACAAGGAAAGCAGCCCACGCCAGCCTATTGTGCGGCCGACTTTGGAGCGTGCTGCGAAGCAGGTCCATCGCACGGTAGAGAGACGAAGATCAACGCGCCCTTCTGTTTCAACCATGCGTCCTATTGTGAAGCCAGTGACACCTCGGCAAATGGCTATTCCATGTTATCAGGATGGCGACAGTGACGATGAGCTCAGCTTTTTCTGAGCAGGACCCGGCCCGGGGGGCTTTCTTGGCTGGACCTAATTGAGACCCGTGACAGTTTGTGTGAGCGGGAGGAGTGTCGGGCAATTCCCCCGAGTCCCCTGGTTCATCCACGATCCTCGGGTGTGTATCCCATTTTACATTGGAAAGGATCTCTGAGCTGTACATGGCTGAGTTTGGCCGACTGGTTACGAGATCTCGATTCATTTTATTTGAAGGGAACGGTGGACATGGACGGGTGGTCTGCTTTTGTTTTTTGGAAACCCGGTGTTTTGGTTTTTTTCTTTTTTTTTGGATTTGATACCCATGGCCTTGGACTGATGTTTTTGCTGTTGATATGTTTGTTCAGGACCACTATAATTATTATTTTTTTTTTTCAACTTTGGATTTGCCTTTGGACCTCACGATGACAGCGGAAAGACCTCCAAATTAGAGACGGACCTGAGACAATTTATATGCGCACTCTATCTGGCACGTCAGATAAAACAAATGCAGACCGACAAAATTCCGGCGCCAACACGGGATGGCCTTGGATGGCCTTGGATATCCTTGGATGATGTAGACTTGCAGCATGCAAGATGTATGACATCGGTTTATACATATTCTCCTGTTTCAGTTTGCCCAAACACCACAGATTATAGGTGCAATGACAAGAGTAATTATTCCAAGTCGATGGGGGTCAAGGTCAAGTATAGTTTTCTCGGGGGTAATTCTCCGTGAGAAGAGATTAGAGTCTGATATAAATGAAATGCCAAGGAAACACACCTTCAAGACGGGAGATAACGACCGAACATGTTTCACCAGCCCCCTAATATGTGGGTTACTCCATTCATCTCACTCGCTGATGGGTTAACTTGGGCGCTAAGGAGACCAGTCGAATATGAAAACGTGACCCCACAAACCCTCCTATTCCCCCCACTCCTGCACTCCTGACTGCAGATTGGCTCATCGATGGAGGAAAGACCCCTTTCTCAAACAAACCAGTCGTAGGCCAAGCATTGACGCGGATCTATGCTGGCCTATGTGGCGGTTGTTGATCCTTGTCAAACTCCGCTTGTCCACTAGCTGTTTCACTGTTGTTCTCTGCTGACCACTCACAGGCCTTGGTCGATCTTCCCGCCATTGCGACAGCTCGGGGCTAGACCTGTTGCATGTTCCAGGTCCATCTTCTGCCGAAGTCTGCTGAGGCTATCTCTAAATATGTGCCCCCGATTCGCTGAGATGGATGTGCAGGATCGTCTGCCTCTATACTCCATACGCACATGAGAAATCCCTTGCACCGATCTGAGGTCCCAGAAATCAAAATGGAAAAATTCAATCCCACATGATAGGGGCCGTGCTAGAGGTGGAGAGTCTTGGTTGAATTCTACATATTGTCCATATTGTTCCCGGTGGCCCTGTCTTACTCTCTTTCTTCACTGGACTGGACACAAGGGGAAACAGTCCTTTCTTCTATTTTCGATCTTTTCATTGTTCTTTCGTTTTTACGACAATCAATATTGTCTTATTTCTTTTTTGTTTTTGAGACAATCTTCATTGTTTCTGACATTTTCCATCTTTAGCCCTTTTTTTTTTTTAGCAGTGACTGGATCACTAGCATTCCTTTCGTTGCCCGTCGACACCAGCTTTTACCAAACATCACCCGCTGTTCTGTGAACATTTTCGCTTCTCACTGAGCCCAATTGGACCGACAAAATATCGACAATCGGCTTTTATCTTGTGCTTTCCCTCTGAATTCTATACATTAGATATAGGCAGGTCCTTTACTTGACACCAGGCACCCAACGGAAACCCCCTAAACGCCTCAATCCCTTCGATCCTTGCTTCTGTCATTTGACCAAGCAACCCGGGGCTGTTTCGTTTTCTGTTCAACTCCTCGACAATATCTTCTAAGCCTTCTGTGGGGTCGGTTCAGATATCAACGTTCCCCCCTTCAATACACTCTTTTCCAGCGAGCCGGCCTCGCTAAACAACACACCAAGTTCAATCCTAAGCACTTGACGTGCAGCATCATACGTGGGTCGTCATGCACTCCTTTCTTCTGGCGATGTCCCTCGCCGGATTGACCAGCGCAACGGATATCGAATATATCGAATATATCGAAAAACGATCCGGTAGTTACTCTCCCTACTACGAAGCCATCAACGATGAGCTGGCACGCTATTCCCTCCTCGCCCTTGGCTGTGCTGCTGCCGCTTATTACATTTGGCAGCTTACCTTCCGCTTCTCTCGTCATCTTCGACGCCTGGCAAGCTTCACCGATGACCGGCAACGATACTTCGTCTCTACACACGATACCTTTGCCTGGATCAAGGAACATATCATCTACGCTGCGTTGTTCCGCAACCGACACAACCGTGAAATGCAGCTCTCATCAGCTATTAACATGGGTACTTTGCCTAGCCGCTTCCATGCTTTCCTTGTCATCGGTGTTCTCGCTATGAACGTCACGCTCTGCTGTGTGACAACTCCATATGGATCGGAAACAGACACACTTGCTGGTGTTGTTCGTAACCGCACCGGAGTCATGGCCACTGTGAACTTGATCCCATTGGTCTTGATGGCAGGCCGTAACAACCCTTTAATTGCGATGCTCCATGTACCTTTCGATACATGGAATCTGCTCCACCGATGGCTCGGCCGCATCGTGGTGATGGAAAGCCTTGCACACGTGTTTGCATGGGCTATCCCCAAAGGCCAAGAGAAAGGCTGGGACATTGTCGGAATGGCTCTGGGTAAGAGCAGCTTTTTGATGAGCGGCTTGGTGGCTGCTTGTGCATTCACTGCGCTCGTGCTGCACTCACCCTCGCCTATTCGCCATGCATTCTATGAGACATTCCTCCACCTCCACTTTGCCATCGCAGCCGTTTCCATGGGTTTCCTCTGGGTCCATCTCGACGGGATACCAGCACAAGCCTACCTGCTTGCCGCAATCATCCTCTGGGCTCTCGAGCGAGCCACCCGCTTCTTCATCATTGTGTATCGCAACTGCGGCCGTGAATCCACCACCGCAACCATCGAGGCCATGCACGGCGACGCAGTGCGCGTTACCCTTCGCATAGCCCGCCCCTGGACCTTCCGTCCGGGCCAGCACATCTACCTCTACATCCCAGCAGTGGGCTTGTGGACCTCGCACCCATTCTCCGTTGGCTGGAGCGACACCGAAGACAGCAATTCCGATGAGAAGTCCCTCCCGCTCTCAAGCAAAGACATCCTCAACGCACCCCAAAAAGAAACCATTTCACTCCTCGTCCGCCGTCGCACCGGAATGACCGACAAGCTCTTCCAGCGCGCTGTGAATGCCCCGGGCTCAAAGATTACCCTCCGCGCCTTTGCCGAGGGCCCATATGGCAACATCCACACCATGGACTCATACGGCACTGTGATGCTCTTCGCTGGCGGAGTCGGTATCACCCACCACGTCCCCTTCGTCCGCCACCTGGTCGCTGGGTTCGCGAATGGCACCGTCGCTGCCCGTCGCGTCACACTCGTCTGGATCATTCAGTCGCCCGAACACCTGGAGTGGATTCGGCCCTGGATGACCAGTATCTTGGCGATGGATCGCCGCCGTGAAGTCCTGCGTATCATGCTCTTTGTTACGCGGCCGCGCAACACCAAGGAGATCCAGAGTCCCTCTGCCACTGTACAGATGTTCCCTGGTCGTCCTAATATTGATACGCTGATCGGCATGGAGGCCGACAACCAAATTGGCGCTATGGGCGTTCTTGTCTGTGGTAATGGCGGTCTGAGTGATGATGTTCGCCGCGTTTGTCGGAAGAGACAGGCTCAGTCCAATGTTGATTATGTGGAAGAGAGTTTCACTTGGTAGACTGATTTCCATGATAGATATCAGTTGCTGTCTTTCTGGCGTATGGGCGTGTTTGTGGTGGTGGTCGCTGTCGTCTTTTTACGTAGGGGTATACTGTTGTATAATCCTTGACTCGTCTGTTCGGTTTGCTTTGCAGCTGACTTTTCTTGTATATTTTGATATTCTTATTCCTTTCTGGCAGCGACCTTCCTGTCGTCAAGGGTCTATAGAGTTGTACATATCTTTCCTGCAAAATGCGCGATTTGATTAGGGACTTGAACACGGAGGCAATCCACGGAATTTAGATGCTGACTTCACCTTTCTGCACAACAAGGCCAGCTCTGAGAAATAATTTACCTAGATTTGAATAGGGGATGTGGATATAACAATGTATTAGGATACCAAACAACAAAATTAAATGTGATCCCAGCGGTGTAGCCGGTTCCTCCGATTTCTTATAGTCGCTCGTTCCAGGAGTCCCTGGACAGAAGGACGCCAAAGTTGATGGGTGTTGTTTTTTTTGGCAGTGTGTTTGCAGGTCATTCATTGCAGAAGCTGAGATTTTGACCTGTCATGCCACCATCGCTGTAGTAGTATCACTCGGGAATGTCTTTGAACACACTTGAGACCTGGGAAGCTTGTAGTGAGATTACTTCGGCGTCTGGTATGTGAGGATATGAAAAGGCTTGGGAGAAGCACAACGATGGAGAGAGGCTCATGATGTGAAAATCAGCACTTTGGAGAGTAGACTTGGAAGGGATTTGCTGCATGTTTTGATTCGGAGAGGACATACGTTTAGTATATTATTGTTTATTCTAAAGTTACAGGTAGTTTATACGCGTATTTGCCCAAGACTTGGATATTGCTGCCTTGGTTGCATTAGCTCAATTCTATTTATTTCCACATATACAGAGAGAATTAGACTAGCGGATGAAACATACTGTGGGGAGGCAAAGGCTATACATGTGAGCCCCTAAGCTGGAATGCCCTACGAAGAACAGAGTACGGGAGAGTAGATTAAGGAGGATTCTCAATTAGGAGATGTAGGATGATATCTATTGGAGAAATCATGCTTGATCATGGTAAAGTATGAATGATGGGAATACTTGTAATATATGCTAAATGTAGGGGGGAAACACTTGTTCTATATAACAAGAGAAAGCTAGACAGTCTATAAACAAAAGGAAACCAAAAACCCCAGGTGAAGAACAGGATATAGACCCTCGCTTCAAGCAACAAAGATTCAAACTCCAGAATAACTATGTGCAAGCGGGATGTTTCCGTTCGAATCCGCATCAAGGCTCATCTGGTCAGGATACCAAATAAAGAAGATAACCATGACAGTCACCATCGGCAAGCTATCAAAAACATACAATGTCCCCTCATGCATAAGGGGATAACCGTCATTGCCCAGGACATATTCAATAATGCGGAAAACAGAGCGGACCAAAATGAGAGCACTGACAGCATATAGCATATACATTGCTCGTTGCCAGGGAATACCGGGCTTGAGGCACTCGGGAGTGGGTGTACGACGAAGACGCTTTGCGAACACGATGGCCGTTACCCAGAAGAGGGAGAACGAGATGAGTTGGATTACCAAACCGGCAACAACGCATACCTTTCCCCACTGGGGGTATCCCATAACCGAGAGAGATGAGGAGCTTCCCTGGACAACGAAGGACAATACATCAAACCAGACAAATGTCTTTGTCAGGCGCGAGATCCGAATGGGAGAAAGGTGTTCTCCTCGAACCCGACGGATGACTCGACCAAGGGTCATGTAGATAGTTGCGGCGAAGAGCGTAGGACTGAGTAGAACAAATACATTGGCGACCATGTACGGTCCCATTGTAGTTGTATTATTGTGTGCAATGCACCGGCCGATGTAACCGATAATCTGGACTTGGTTTCAATGTAGGTCAGTGTCTGGTCTTGGGGGCATGGAAGATCTGGACTTGGTTTCAATGTAGGTCAGTGTCTGGTCTTGGGGGCATGGAAGGGAGTCCACATACAAAAGCCACCTACGGTAAATGCTATACAAAACCATGTTCTGGCTTTGAACATTTTCCAAGAATGAAGGCCCGTTAAAACAATGAATATCAGCATGAAAATGACCGCCGCTGGTATTGATGGTGCATAGTTCCAAAATTTGAAGGACCGAGACTCGAGTTGAGACATGTTTGGCGATTGTATGGACAACTGGAGAAAGAAGAAGGATGCTGTAGGTTGAGGAGACCTAAGTCAAAGGATTTAGAACCTTTATAGGTCGGGATTTTTGGCATTCTCAATACAGAAGAGTCCTTTTCTTTACTTTTTAGGTCTATCTATAGATCGGATTGCGAATACGCGTATAGAGAACACCCCCACACAACATTGGAACAGAGCAGAGTTAGCCAATCCCAAGCTGTGCAATATTTAAGCTAGTCTGAAAACGAAATCATTCCCTATAATCTGAAGCTTTGAAATATCATCGCCTCCTTCTTTTTCCCGTCCGCAGTTAGCCACACTCGCATTAGTCTCTATTTGCCCCTGCTACTTTCCCAGTGATTTTTTATACATAAGTTAAATGACTGCCTAGTAATCCAAATCACCGCCCACAGGCACTGGAGCATGTTAATCTTGGGGTATAGTTCTACACCATATCTTGTGAAATGTATGGTGCTAAGTCCTTGTAAGGTGGTATACATACCACAATTAGGGTATACTCTCTCATGGCAAGCGCAGTGGCTTAACAGCCGGTGCTGTTCCAGCCATTTTCTCTCCACTTTTTTCTCTCTTCGCCATCTCCATTCGTTTCTGGCCTGGAGGAGTGTCTTTCTTTTCACTATTCCACTTCGTAGTTCTGTAAGCCAATTTCTTCAGCTCTTCAATGTCATCTCGCATTGCACTATACACGTCGACCTCTCCTGACACTTCTCATAAGTCACAATCCACCGGCAGAACGGTACTAGCATTTCACATATCTTTTATTAAGTTGTTAGGGAGAGGTCTGCAGAGCTTGAGCCGCATAGTACAATGTGAGACAAAATCGAAGAGGGCTATGAAATCTGATAGCTGCCCCCCACCCCCAACCATCACCTAACATGAAACTATAGGGCTGCCGTACGAATTGAAAACCTGGTTTTTGAACCCTAGCTAATGAAAACGTTGTTGTATCGTATAATGGGGACGCCAGTAAAGATGGCGTTAGTATTTAGGGCTAGAGCAGGAGTTAGGGTAGTTGAAGAAAGCATTTTATCATGTGTAAAGCAGGGAAGAAGGTAAATTGACAGTACAAAAGCGGATCGTTAGCGAGGTACTACCCGTGTAGATGTACTTCAGCCTCGTTTTGAGAGCACTTAGAAGTATATGGATCTTGTGTCGCAATATCTACAGACACTGACTTCATGTTATAACATAGTGGACACAATGTTAAAACCAAGGCACATCACGAAGACTACAATAAGTAGGAAGAATAGTACAAACGTCAACTTTACTAGAGCGCTACGCCTTTGTTCTGATTCAAGTATCTCAATATATATTTCTAGCTCTAATGCTCCATGAATTCTACTAGGGTCTAAGGTATCTTTCTCTTGATAAAAACCAGAACTGTCGATGCTATGTTAAATCCAGCTAAAGCACAATATGAGCTACGCCTCCATCCATTCTAGGTCTTTCCAAGGGTTCGTCAGCATTCCATTACATTGAATGGAAATAACAAGGAGTCTTCTCCACCCGAGGTGGACATACTACAATTGTCAGCAAAACTAGCATCCATGGATACTGCAGAGCAAGGTCATAGAAAGAAACTATTCCTCAAGCAGTACAACCTAGCCTGGCTGGGTTAGCATCTGGACAATGTGAGGTGATTATTCAACGACCCCGGCTCGGCGAGATCTCGGGGGAACATTCCGCGTTCCACGAGCTTATAAATCCGCAAGGTGGGGTGGAGCCGAAGACTCGAAATATGACCTCACCCATCGCATACTTAAACCATCGATCTATCTTCGAACACAGTAATAATTCAATCTCTTCAATTATCCCAAATCTACTCTCTCATTCCTATTTATTGCTTTATCAAAATGACGCAACCAAACATCACCCTCTACACGACCCAGACCCCCAATGGGATCAAAATCTCTATTGCGCTGGAAGAACTTGGGTATAGTAGCTCCCTGGACCTCCGGAAGCTTGATATTAACAGATTGTAGCCTGCCATACAAGGTCGAGAAGATTGACATCTCGAAGAACACTCAAAAGGAAGAGTATGTGCTTGCACTTCTACAACTACCTACACAAACTGATCTAACTGTTGTGCAGCTGGTTTCTAAAGATCAACCCCAATGGCCGCATCCCTGCCTTGACAGATACCTTCAGCGATGGCCAAGAGATCCGGCTATTTGAGTCTGGTAGCATTCTGGAATACTTGGCAGAACAGTACGACCCAGATTACAAGATCTCGTTCCCCAAGGGCACGCGGGAATACTACGAGATGAAGAGCTGGCTGTTCTTCCAGAATGCGGGCCTCGGACCCATGCAAGGCCAAGCCAACCATTTCTCGCGGTACGCCCCCGAGCGCATTGAGTACGGTGTGAACCGATACGTCAATGAGTCACGCCGTTTGTATGGTGTTTTGGACAAGCACCTTGCTGAGTCCAAGTCCGGTTATATTGTCGGTGACCATGTCTCTATTGCCGATATCTCCCACTGGGGGTGGGTGGCCGCTGCTGGATGGGCCGGTATTGATATTGACGAGTTCCCGAACGTTAAGGCGTGGGAGGAGCTTATGGCACAGCGACCGGGTACTGAGAAGGGTCGTCATGTTCCTGCCCCTCATACCATTAAAGAACTCATCAAAGATAAGGCGGCTGTGGATAAGGCGGCTGCTGAAGCCAGAACTTGGATTCAACAGGGAATGCAGGCTGATGCTAAAGGCAAAGTTTAAAGGAGAACTGCTAAGACATTGATGATAGCTGAATAACAGAGCAAATAATTCGAATCAAAATTCGAATCAGAAGACTATATACATCAAAATGTTCAATGATAAGGGTGTTAGTGTTGTCGTACACTTCACGTGGAGTAGGAGTAGGAGTAGTAGCAGTAGTAGTAGTAGCAGCAGCAGCAGCATGTAGACAAATTATCCGAGTATCCCTAAACTTTTGGCGGGTATCCCTCAACTAATAGCCCATAACAGTAAGTGCGTAAGTGGTCTCTAGTGGTCTCTTACGAAAAGCCAAGAATAGCGGGGTAATAATCATCCGGGGTTCGAGGGTTATAATCCGGGTATATTTAAATCCGAGGATAGCCTTGCCACCGCCTACTAAATAAGATTTTGCTAAAATCACGTGTTAATGCTCGCCTCTCGAACACCGCAGCTTCTTTCATCTCTTTTACTTTTTCATTCACTACTCACCCTTTTCTCTCTAAAGCAGCAGTCATGTCTTGGCGCAATCAAGGAATAACTGGCTCCAACAACATCCCGCTTGGCCGGCGACGCATGGGCGGCGAGGATGGAGATGAGGAAAGTCGCACCGCGACCCCTTCTTCTATGCCCTCTTCGTCTATGGGTCCTGATGGTCCAAAGCGTGGGCGTAGCCCTGTTCGAGGTATGTTTCTTCCAAAGTGAATTTCTTCCAAAGTGAAAAGTTGGAAAACAAATCAAAACTGACTTGTATTTGAAAGCCGATCCAGGTCCGAACACCAATGGCGATGGCAAGAGGCGCAAGAAGCGCAACCGCTGGGGTGACCAGCAAGAGAACAAAGCCGCCGGTCTTATGGGCCTACCGACTATGATCATGGCGAACTTCACCAGCGAGCAGCTTGAAGCTTACACGCTTCACCTTCGTATTGAGGAAATTAGCCAGAAGCTTCGAATCAACGATGTGGTCCCCGCCGATGGTGACAGGTACGTGCTTTCCTCTGTAATTTGTGCCTTACTTGTATCCTGACTTTGATAACAGATCTCCTTCGCCACCTCCCCAGTATGATAACTTTGGAAGACGTGTGAACACTCGCGAGTACCGTTATCGCAAGCGTCTCGAGGATGAACGCCATAAACTGGTCGAGAAGGCCATCAAAACCATCCCTAACTACAACCCACCTTCTGACTACAGACGCCCCACCAAGACCCAGGAGAAGGTCTATGTCCCCGTGAATGACTATCCAGAGATTAACTTCAGTATGATAACTAACCCTCTAACTCCTAACCATTCCTCTATTGCGTTTGTCACGAGTCCCTACTTGACTCGAGCTGACAAGGCATTCCACATTGGATGTCCTCAGCTTGTTTCTTGCTAAACCGTGCTGCACTTATTTAAAAAATTACAGGATCACTAACACCTAGCTCTTGCTATTTTTACAGTTGGCTTACTCATAGGACCTCGTGGAAACACCTTGAAAAAGATGGAAACCGAGTCCGGTGCCAAGATTGCCATTCGAGGCAAGGGTTCCGTCAAAGAAGGAAAAGGTCGATCTGACGCCGCTCACGGTAGCAACCAGGAAGAAGACCTGCATTGTCTGATTATGGCAGACACCGAAGAAAAGGTTAACAAGGCCAAGAAGCTTGTCCATAATGTCATTGAAACAGTAAGTTCTCTTTGTCTAATTTTGTGAGTCAAACCCCGATATTGACAAATTATTAGGCCGCGTCCATCCCAGAAGGTCAGAACGAGCTCAAGCGCAACCAACTTCGTGAGCTGGCCGCTCTTAACGGTACTCTTCGTGATGACGAGAACCAGGCTTGCCAGAACTGTAAGTGAACACTTTTCCAATGTCCTTGGTTGTGCAATTAATGTTAATCTTGGTCCTTATCAGGTGGTCAAATCGGACACCGCAAGTATGACTGCCCCGAGCAGCGTAACTTCACTGCGAACATCATCTGTCGTGTCTGTGGCAATGCTGGCCATATGGCTCGCGATTGTCCTGATCGCCAGAGAGGCAGTGACTGGCGTAACGCCGGCGGCGCGGACAGACGTGGCGACCGTGCTCTTGGTACTGGTGATGCCGTGGATCGTGAGATGGAGGTAAGTTCTCTTTGTTGATGACTACTCCATTAGACATTGTACTAACATCTCACTTAGCAATTGATGAACGAGCTGTCTGGTGGGGCTCCTAGCGAATACGAGCCCCGTCGCATTGAAGCCGGTCCTGGCGGTAATGGCCGTCCTGACGATCGTGATGCGAAGCCCTGGCAGCAGCGTGGACCACCACCCCAAAGTGATGTGGCTCCATGGCAACAACGCCGCGAACCTCGCCCTCGTGATGACTACGGCTCCCGCGACAACTATGGATCCCGCGACAACTATGGATCTCGTGACGACTATGGATCTCGCAACCAGGGTGGACCTGCCCCTTGGGCTGCGCAGAACCAACATCAAGGTCAACCCCCAAACCGCGACTACGCTTACGGATCTCAAGGTGGCTATTCTGCTCCTGGTACTGCCCCGAATGCTGCTCCTTGGCAGCAACAGGCCCCTCCTGGCGGACAGCAGCCTGCCTATGGCGGTTACGGTGGATATGGCGGATATGCGGCTTACCCTCCTGGCATGGGAGCCCCTGGTGCTGCCCCTCCTGGAATGGGTGCTCCTCCTCCCCCTCCACCTCCTGGTATGGCTCCAATGTACCCCGGAGGTGCTGGCAGTCCTCCTCCGCCCCCGCCTGGCGATGCCCCGCCTCCGCCGCCTCCAAGCGACCTGCCTCCCCCACCCCCGCCCCCCCAGTGATGATCTCGCCTCCCAGCGAAAAAGTAATCTCGATTCAAATCGTTTGTCCATGCGTGAAGAAATTTGCTAAGGTGGCTTTGAAAGACAATCCAACCAGCGTTGATTTCAGAAGCCCACGTCTCGCTAACAACTGTTCCAATAACTCTATAGTTGTTCTTTTCTATGCTTTGAGTAATACGACTAATTCTTTTTAGCTCATCTTAACTTCAATGTTGGATTGTCGTATTTGCCCCGTACACTTGTATATGAACGTAGAGGCCCAACGAGCTGGGCAGATCCTAACAAGAAGCTGATGCCTCAGGCCCTAAATACAGGTCTTGGCTCCATCAGCTCCAAAATTTCTCCGCAAAATCAAGCTCCCCTCGATTGTATCCAAATTCATGCACTCCTATATTTCTTTGCGTATCCCGAGGTCAATACAAGCACCTGGCTCTTCATAAAATTCATATCAGTTGTATTACACTAAAGCGTCGGATTCATCTCACCCTTGCATATGTAAGGATCCATCACACGGAGATTTATCCCTCCCGGGACCCAACATGAACGCTTCCACGTCCGCTCAGCGGAAACCTTTTTGGCAGTCGCGAAGGCTATCATCAGCACGCCCAGCGCGGTTAGGTAGATCTGATCATGGCACCGCACATCAATCTGACCAGTCTGTGGACCGACAAAACGGCGCGCAAGAAAACTCGCAGCACCGTGCGTTGACGACAGCGTCGGTGCACTCGCCTCAGGCGAAATGGTGGCACGTCCACTTATTCCGTGGAATGATCAACGATGTCAAGCGCAGAGCACCATATTATTGGAGCGATTGGACTGATGCATGGGATTATCGTGTCGTGCCTGCTACGGTCTATATGTATTTTGCTAAGTATGCTTGCTCTGATTGGATATATCAATATCTTTTCTTCGGCGCACTGTTTCGTTTGCTCACAATCAATGCAGTATCTTGCCTGCTCTGGCTTTCTCGTTAGATATGTTCGAGAAGACACACCAGAGCTATGGCGTCAATGAAGTTCTCCTTGCTTCTGTTCTTGGTGCAATTGTATTTTCGCTGTTTGCGGCTCAGCCATTGGTCATTGTCGGTGTTACTGGTAAGAGATCTGGAATATGTGATCATGAAGTGGCAACTGAGAATGCTAGGCCCCATCACTGTGTTCAACTATACTGTCTATGACATCATGGCTCCTCGGGGGACACCGTATCTTGCATTCATGTGTTGGATTGGAATGTGAGTGTCCTTTATCATTTTCGATTATTTAATTCACTGACATTTATTATAGCTGGTCTTTGATTATGCATTGGATACTGGCTATCACTAATTCCTGCAACGCCCTGACATATGTCACTCGATTCTCGTGCGACATCTTTGGGTTCTATGTTGCTTGCATCTATATCCAGAAGGGCATTCAAGTTCTCACTAGACAATGGGGCTCTGTGGGAGAGACATCTGCTTACCTGAGTATCATGGTTGCACTACTTGTCCTAATGTGTGCATGGATCTGCGGAGAACTGGGCAACAGCAATCTTTTCAAGCGACCCATTCGGAAATTCCTAGAGGACTACGGTACACCTTTGACCATCATCTTCTTTACCGGCTTCGTCTATATCGGTCAGATGAGGGATGTTGATGTCGCTACACTCCCTACTAGCAAGGCTTTCTTTCCTACAACTGACCGGTCTTGGCTGGTGCGTTTCTGGGATATCAGTGTAGGAGATATCTTCCTTGCCGTCCCATTTGCGATTCTTCTCACAATTCTCTTTTACTTTGATCACAACGGTGAGCACTCCACATCGAGCAAATCGCACTGGATTTTTATGACTCACGCGCCCTTCCAGTGTCGTCTCTCATTGCTCAAGGAACCGAATTTCCTCTTCGAAAGCCAGCTGGCTTCCATTGGGACATCTGGCTCCTCGGTCTCACAACATTCGTGGCAGGAATTCTAGGAATACCATTCCCCAACGGCCTTATTCCCCAGGCCCCCTTTCACACTGCCGCCCTCTGCGTCACTCGTCAGGTCGCAGACGAAGACGACACGAATAAGGGCAAAGCTATCCGAGTAACAGACCACGTAGTAGAGCAGCGGGTTAGCAATTTTGCACAGGGACTTCTGACCCTGGGAACGATGTCTGGACCCCTCCTCATTGTGCTCCACTTGATTCCACAGGGTGTCATGGCTGGTTTGTTCTTTACTATGGGTGTCCAGGCTCTACAAGGCAATGGCATTACGCAAAAGCTGATCTTCCTCGCGGAAGACAAGCAGTTTACTTCTGCCTCGAATCCTCTCAAGCGAATTGAGCGCCGTTCTGCCATCTGGGCCTTTGTCGCTCTTGAACTGTTTGGCTTTGGTGCGACTTTCGCTATCACTCAGACAATTGCTGCGATTGGGTTCCCTGTTATCATTCTTCTGCTGATACCAGTACGCTCGTTTTTGCTTCCCAAATGGTTCTCCCGCGAGGAGCTTGCAGCGCTCGATGGGCCGACGGCTAGTCCATTCACTATGGAAAGTGTCGGTGGCACCCACGGAATGGAGGAATACGATGAAGCTGTAGCTACCGGGGCCCAGGAGGAGTATTCGGGTGGAGGTAATGGGGTCCTGAGAAACAGAGCTTCAGCTTCTCCGGAATCTGCAGTCGAAGACGATGATCTAGAGCGAGGTGAGGCGTATGAGCTCGCCTCCCGGGTTTCGCGCAGAAGAAGCACAGCTAGCAGGCTAGACTAAATGGTGTTACTATAGCTTATGTTGCAATAAAAACTCTAATTATTTGATTAATTATGAGATATGTGTGTAGTCAACTCCAAGGTTGTTCGATGGATACATATTGCCTTATAAACCAGGCACCAAATCTCCCACCGCTTGTTAGAGATAACTTTTTCTGCCACAAAATTATTTCGTCCTGATAGACAGTCACAAACAAGATGGCACCCCCAATCACAGAGAATCCGGAGTTTGAAGACTCCGATGCGTCCGATAATTCTGATGTGGAACAACCCGATGTCGACGACCGAGCCCCCAAACGCCGCCGTCTCTCAGAGTCTTCTAACGATTCATATGTCGCACCTGCACCGCTCCCCACCCTCTCTCGTATCAGGAAGAAGGGCGAGGTAGAGGAGGAACCTGAACCGAAGGAAGAGGAACCGGTTCTTATTAGAGATGCAATTGAGCTTGGTAAACAGAGTGGGCTGTCCACTTTTGCGGAATTGGACGTTGCGCCTTGGCTTGTCTCTTCTCTAACGACAATGGCGATCAAACGACCAACTGCTATTCAGAAGGCTTGCATTCCTGAGATCCTGAAAGGGAAGGACTGTATTGGTGGAAGTCGTACCGGTTCCGGAAAGACTATGGCCTTTGCGGTTCCGATTATGCAGCAGTGGGCACGGAATCCATTCGGGATCTACGCTGTAGTTTTGACCCCAACTCGGTATGTTTCGAGGTTCATGGTGGATACGAGAGGCTGTGTCTTTTGTATTCGGTAGCTGACCGTGTTTTCTCCGTATAGTGAGCTTGCACTCCAGATCTACGAACAGTTCAGGGCCGTTTCCGCGCCGCAAAATATGAAGCCTATCCTCGTCGTCGGAGGCATGGATATGCGCCAGCAGGCTATTGAACTTGCGAACCGGCCGCACGTAGTCATCGCAACGCCCGGCCGACTAGCTGATCACATCAAAACGTCCGGAGAGGACACAATAGCCGGTCTCCGCCGCGTTAAAATGGTTGTTCTCGATGAAGCCGATCGCCTACTAGCCAGTGGACCAGGAAGCATGCTACCAGACGTAGAAACATGTCTCGGGGCACTTCCACCATCCGCCGAGCGTCAAACACTGCTATTTACAGCGACCATGACAGCTGAAGTGCGGGCACTGAAGTCCATGCCGGCAGCAGGCAACAAGCCACCGATTTTCATGACCGAGATCGGCACCGAAAATCAAGGCAAGATCCCGCCTACCCTCAAGCAGACGTATCTGAAGGTTCCCATGACGCACCGCGAGGCCTTCCTACACGCGCTCCTCTCCACCGAAGTAAACGTCACCAAGCCAGTCATCGTCTTCTGCAATCATACCAAAACATGCGATCTGCTAGAACGCACCCTCCGTCGCCTCGGCCACCGCATCACCTCCCTCCACAGTATCCTCCCGCAATCCGAGCGCACGGCTAACCTGGCTCGTTTCCGAGCCACCGCTGCCCGCGTCTTGGTTGCTACGGACGTTGCCTCGCGTGGTCTCGATATCCCGTCTGTAGAGTTGGTTATCAATTTCGACGTGCCCCGGAACCCGGATGACTATGTGCACCGTGTTGGTCGTACTGCGCGTGCGGGTCGGGGTGGTGAGGCTACCACGCTTGTTGGACAGCGTGATGTTGAGCTCGTTCTTGCTATTGAGCAGCGGGTTGGTAGGCAGATGGAGGAGTTCGAGCAGGAAGGTGTCAATATTGAGAGCCGTGTTGTTAGAACTGGATTACTTAAGGAGGTTGGCTCTGCGAAGCGTGAGGCTGCGGGAGAGATTGATGAGGGTCGTGATATCCTTGGCCGGAAGCGTAATAAGTTGAAGAAGGTCCGTTAAGGGACGTCTTATTAGATAGATGTTGTCTATATCGAATCAATTAACTATTTAGCGATCTTCTTTCTGCCTTGGGATTGGACCTGAAGTATGGCATTCAAGGTCTTGATAAGATGAGATGCAATGCAGAACGTGGCGTTGTTCTTGCAACATTCTTGGGTGGAACACTGCGTGGTAGTCAGTCTTATGTACTCACTTGGGAAGACAGCAATGTTATTAGTTTTAATAATTGTACACTCGTGTTAGGAGGAAACTGATAAATGTTCAAATGCACAAATGGTATCATTGATCGCAACGTATGGACGAATTATTCTAATAATGCTGCATGCTTCCAAAATGGGATAACCCACTGTCATGTCAGAACTAACACTGACGTATATCAATGAATCTCGAGATGCCCGTGCCTTGGGCCTTGTACATCATGCAGTGCGACTTAATTCAGCCAGACATGCTCCATAGAGTAAGCAATAGTCTGAAAAGAATATCGACACAGAAGGAAAAAGGCAATGTCGCTGAATCATCCAGTCCACGCGTCCGAACTCTGATTGCCTGTTGTACTCATGAGTTTCAATAGCCCATCGACCGCGTCACCTCGCTGTGACGGCGACATGGCATCCACATCATCCATACTGAGCCCATCTCTTGGGCCCATGCTTGTTCCCCTGTCGGCTTCCCGGCGAATGACCGTAGCCGGAGGACTACTCAGCTGCATTGGGGAGCCGAGCCCACGAGGCGGTGTTCGTTGCGCGTGTGACTTTATGCGTTGCTGAACAACGCTAGAAGACAATGGGGAAGGTCGGCCTGGGAGATCGGGTGTGCTGTGGGAGGGGGTGGAAGTGAAGCCAGCGCAGCCAATGCGGGGTGTCTTCATTTGCGGGGATGGGAAGGATGTGAAGTGTTTACGGGATGAGAGAGGTGGTGTGGAGAGGACTGAGAGTGAGAGCCGGGGGCATTTGCGGCTGTGTGCTTCTAGTTCAGAGACCCGGCGGTCGAATTGGTGGTCTGTCACATTACGCATCGCGCTCTGTAGTCTTGATCGGAGAAGGCTTGCTTTCTGCTCAATTGTTAGAAACTGCCCGCTGGGGAAGGTGTTCGATACTGAGATCATGGGTCCGCATACTTGTTGGATGAACATTTTGCGTGCGTCGGAGTCTGAGATACCGCTACTCGTTTCTTGCTTGGGGGTGCTGGGCACATTGAAAGATTGATTGGTGTCCATTAGATCTTGTGTTTGGTCGCGTTCCGGTTGTGAGTTTTGTGGTGTGGGGGTTTGGTTGAGCTATCATTCGCGCGTTATATGGTTAGCTTTGGATTGATCGTTCTCGGGACTTCTTTGTCTACCTCGCATGAGCTTACCTGGCTTTGCATATCATCATTGACTGTGGATTGGACACCGAGCTGCGGAGAGGATTCCCGCGCCTGCACGTGTCCGAGGTTTTCTTCCATTTCCTCCAATTGATCCCGTGTCCGTTTTTGGCCTGCAAATATGGGCGAAGGAAGGAGCTTCTTAGGTGAGGTAGCAATTGACATCCGCTTGACCGGGGTCCCAATGGCCGGGAATGATGGTTTGGCGTGTGTGGCGGGGGACAGACACGCGTTTGAGTCTTTCTCGCCGAGAATTCGTCGTCCGTCCTTGATGGGACTGAATTGCACTGCAGTTGAATTCATTATGGAGCTTTAGAATAGTGGGTTTTGAGGGGAGGATTGAGCGGAATAGAAGGTCGTAGTAGAATCCGGAAGTACTGCGGGGGAGTCTGATGTTGCGAACCAAATATATGTGAAGATAATTGAAACTTCCAAGGTTATCACTGGAAGTATCAAGTTAAGAAATAGAAAGTAGAAGGTAGTAGGTAGTAGGTAGAAA
Source organism: Penicillium sclerotigenum (assembly GCA_928213465.1). NCBI lineage: Eukaryota > Fungi > Ascomycota > Eurotiomycetes > Eurotiales > Aspergillaceae > Penicillium > Penicillium sclerotigenum. The sequence goes on along the minus strand of CAKMRK010000411.1, from coordinate 29,537 downwards.
GTAAGTAGAACTGGAAAAAGAAAAAAGGTCTCGCGCGTCGATCGCGTTTAGTTAACTTACTAGCCTTCCTTGTATAGAGCACGGACTGGGCTCCACATAGGCGTGTTGAGCACGCGTTTGGAAGGACATGGCAATTGTTTTGATCCGGTTAATATGAATACTCTATTACTTGGTTTAGTTTGGAATGTTTCATATTAATGGGTGCTATATGTTTGTTATTCCATAGACGCGTATAAAATTGACTCGTCTTGTCGATGTTCTCATATAAGAGCTTTGGATATTGGAGATTCAATGTCTCTTAGAGTCTATTTTATACGCCCTAGTGTTCCAATTTGCTTTTCTAGGTCTCTGTTGTAAATATTCGCAATATCACAGCCTGGGGCGCGTCTAGTGCTTTTCGTGTCCTGGTTCCACAAGGGCTGGAGACCCCCATGGGCGCGGTCTATGATTAAATCCCAGAGAACCAGGAATGATATTTACAATGGAGGGGAAACTACTAGTAAGGGCTTGTATATGTCAATTAAAAGTGAGAGATAACTAAGAGGCATATAAACCACCTAAAAAAATGGAGAGGAGAGATACATATATTTCTATAGTGTTAAAAGCTTTAATTTTCATATATAAGAGTGGGATAAGAGTTGTAAACCGCCCGGAAAAATGGAGATGTATGCATTTCCATATTTTCGAAAGCTTCTTAGGATTCATAATTTACATAAGAATTTACATTACATTGTGCAGAGTAGATACTCGTTTACAAGCTGAACGTCCTCGTTAACAAAAGCTATGAAATGCTCTTATGCGCCTAGGTCTTAACAAGTACTGTACTACCAAATAGTAGTATCGATATAGTACTTATAGGGGTATAACTCACTAGGTAATTACCTCTTTTAAATATATAATATACTGATATAGCAGGTTTAATAACTGTTTTTTTACACATATTTTACTTTATAATTTAGTTTATAGGTAGGACCTCACTAACATATATGACATGTTAGCGAATCCGATTTATGATCAGTTTTCTAACGTCCGCTAGTAAATTGAGGTTTAAAAGGCCTTATAGAATAAATCCCTTAACGTAATATTAGTTTTCTAACACTTATGAATAAACCGAGTAAAGTGAGAGTTAAGATATATAAAGGCGCGACTGAGTAGGAAGTCATATGAATGATTATCATATTGACCACTTTTAAAGTCGGGCTAATCCCACATACGTAGAATAAAAGCAGGAAGGAATTGGATCAGAACTTAGGTCAGATTCTACCAACTTAGACTGCTTATTACCAATCTCGTATGCCAGGACCTGTGGATGGCACACCGTTATACTAGTTCCCCTTTGTGGGACAGGCATAGGGCGGCTGGGGGGCGGTTGTATCCTGGTTCTAATTATTACTTTTTTTGTATCTTATATGGACTTATATGGAATCGAACCCATTATCATGAAGTCTTAGTAATTCAATCAACCTTGGGATTCATGTCTAACCCCTTCACACCACAGGGTTATCCAATTATAGACTAGTGCTTCTTTAAATGAACTACACTCTTATTGAAACTCTACACTTTCTACCATAAATGCTTCAAGTCAAAGTTGTACGAAGTATATGTGGGAACCAATATCACACAATCTTATTATATATTCTCTCAGAAACTAGTGTCATGGCAACAATAGGAGGACTCTTCCTAGAGGAGTCTGGACTCATATCTTCTTTTTTTCTTACCTACACTTCGTAACTAGCATTGTACTAATAAGTGTAGATTGCTTCGATATCAAGCATTATACGTTCAATGTAGACATTGATCTTAGTCGTAGCACGTCAATAACCTTGGCCTATCTTGCTAACCCTGAGACTAATACCCTAATACCCCCTAGTATATGGCTATCCCAACAGTGATATCAATAGCTGTGCCACTCCGAATTGCCTGGTGGATTAACAGATGGTATGAATCATCGAGAGCACAAACGCTGATATGTAGTTAAGGTTAAATACTGGACGAGTCATGGATCACCATCGGTGACGATCTATTTGAACCCTTTGAGACCTTTCAATGCGTTCTTCTTGATATAAATGATCAACAGTATACATAGTGTATATAGTATACATAGTGTATATAGTATACATAGTGTATATAGTATACATAGTGTATATAGTATACATAGTGTATATAGTATACATAGTATGTATATGATGATTAGATAGTGCTCTCTCCGCATGACATCATCGGGAGATGAAAAGGAGAACCTCCAGGGCTGACTTTGATTACATTGGTAAAGGAGAAATAGGATAAAAAGAAAAACAAAGCAAAGATAAAATGACTAGAGCAACTAGAAACTCATCTCACTAACTTTTAAAAGCCAAGGAATGACTTCCAACGTTCATCCTTGATCCTTTCCCCGCATTTCATATTTCAACATTCTCTCTTCTCCCTTGATCATCTGTTCTTTCTCTTCTTTCTCCAACATTACATCTCTCTTGCACATTCGTTACACAATCTCAGCTATTATTCCTATTGATTTCTTTTTATCGTGGCTTGAACTCGGTGTCACCTTCGCCAAGAGTGACCATGCAGCTGTCTCTCGTGGTCCTGGCCGCTGTCTTCCAGGCAGCGGTTAGCACCGCATCTTCGCTCACTCCTCCCGTGATTCCCTTGATCGTACGAAATCCATACCTGAGCACTTGGCTTGGAAATGCTAGGGATACCCCTTGGGCAAAATGGCCCATGTTCTATACTGGAGAGGAGGTGGGACTTTCTTTGATGGCTCACCTTCCGAGTCAGAATACAGTCTACCCTCTTCTTGGCAAACCCCATGAGTCTTTGGATGATAAATTAGAGTATGAATCTGAAAAGAATACTCATTTGTGAGAGATTTAGGTACTGACAAAGGACAGCTACAAGATCAAGTTCCCAAAATACCTTGGCCTGAACTACGATGCCTCAACGACGAACCTTACCTACCACATTGACACTGGTACTGGAAACCCTCTTGACATTACAATTTCATTCCTTTCACCCATTACGCCAACTTCGACTCTGCGTCAGTCAATCCCGGCCTCCTATGTCACAATCGACCTCCAAGGCGATGTCGACGTTAGCATCTATATGGATGTTGACGGCCGTTGGGTCAGCGGAGACACTCGTAGCAAAATCAAGTGGGAATGGGATAGCTTAAAGACAGAGCATGAGGAGCTTACACTTAATCGATGGCGAGTGCAGAGGGAGAACGAGCTTCTTCTCACAGAGATTCGCGACCGTGCGGAATGGGGCACTCTTCATTTCACTGGACCAACTGTAAGTCCTCTCTTCGCCAAAATGAACTGACCTATGGCTAATCAAAATTCAGGATGCTAATTTTCAATCGGGAGATGCGATTGATGTACGCCGAGGCTTTGCAAGCTCTGGAGCTCTGCGAAACACCAATGATGATAAATTCCGTGCTATTGAGGATCGAGCGCCGGTTTTTGCGTTCTCTAAATCTTTCCACCTTGGCCATTCGTCTAAAATATACGACGACAGTGTGACCTTTACTCTTGCTTTTATCCAAATCCCCGTTGTTCAGTATGCATCATCTCGTGGGCTCACCCTGATGCGACCCTTATGGGAATCTTGGTACCCAACAACTGAGGACCTCCTGAAGTTCCACTATAGGGACTATGCTGCAGCTAGTTCTCTGGCATCCAATTACTCGCAACAAGTGGCAGATGATGCGTACTTGTCGGGAGCCGATGACTATGTTGACATCGTTGCCCTTAGTGCGCGGCAGGTCATGGGCGCCACTACCTTTTCAGGAACCCCTGATGACCCAATCCTGTTCCTAAAGGAGATCTCCTCAAATGGTAACTTCCAAACTATTGATGTCATCTTCCCTGCGTTCCCCTTCTTCCTGTACACAAACCCCCGGTGGTTGGCCTACCTGTTGGAGCCGTTGATCGAGCACATGTTGAGCGGACAATACCCCAATAAGTATGCGATGCATGATTTGGGCACACACTTCCCCAATGCTACCGGACATCCTGACGGGAATGACGAGTACATGCCGGTCGAAGAATGTGGTAATATCCTCATCATGGGTTTGGCTATTGTGAACTCGCTTCGCTATGAAGACACTACCGCGGCCTCGTCCATTTGGTCAACACAGGGGTTGCCCTCATCAAGCCCTGAAAGCGAGACTTCTGGACTGTTCCCTCTTGACAATCTACAAGTATTGTCCGGGATTGCCCACCAAGATAGTAAATGGGGTGGCGGTAGCAAAGGCCAGCACCAGGCTGAGAAATGGGTGAAGCGGAGTTATAGTCTTTGGAAACAGTGGACTGGATATCTGGTGGAGTTCTCTCTTGAGCCCGCTAATCAACGTAAGAATAATTCCTCTGGTTTCTCTAATGGTGTCTTCATTCAAACTAATTTTGTGAACAGTCTCTACCGATGACTTTGCAGGCTGGCTGGCTCTCCAAACCAATCTGGCTCTCAAAGGGATTGTAGGTATCAACGCCATGAGCAAGATCGCTGAGGTAGCCGGTCATGATGCCGACGCTGCTTATTTCAAGGTATGAGCCATATTTGATTTGTGTGTCCTGACAGGATTGACTAACTACATTTACAGAAAGTCGCCAGCGAATACATCGCCAAGTGGGAGGAGTTCGGCATGTCCCGAGATGGCTCCCATGCCAAACTTGCCTACGATTGGTATGGCTCTTGGACAACGATCTACAATCTCTACGCCGATGCCCAGCTCTGCTTCCACCTAGAGGATGCCGATACTGATTCGCCTGGCTTTGTTCCCCGCCACATCTACCAGAAGCAGTCTCTCTGGTATCACTATGTGCGTCAGAAGTACGGCCTGCCCCTCGACAGCCGCCACATGTACACCAAAACCGATTGGGAGTTCTTCTCCATGGCTGTTGCCTCCAAGCCTGTGCGTACAGAGATCCTCGAGTCTGTCGCCCGCTGGGTCAATGAGACCACTACTGATCGTCCATTCACGGACTTGCACAACACCGAGGGTGACGGTGGCTTCCCTGGGCCGAACTTCTTCGCTCGGCCTGTAATTGGTGGTCATTTTGCTTTCCTAGCATTGAAACGTGCCTGTGGTGGAAAGGCCATGCCTGGCCTGTCTTTCCTCGATGATGTCGATGAGGAGACCTTGTCGGTTTGGGCTCAGAGTGCCGAGTCTGCCGCGAAGGAATTCACCATGCCAGGCCGGAACCGCCATGGCGAAGGAGAGCTGTAGAAGCTCGCATTTTGTTACAGCGAGATGTCATAGCTGGAGAGGCTGTTAACAGTGAATCAGTTGCCGTCTGTCATTTTCCTTTGCATTCATACCCCCAGCCAGAATCTTGCAACTTTGGCGATCTTATCATTAGTATATATTTAAATAGGGCTGAGTCCACAGCACCTTGGGTAAATCCGAGGATACATACAAGTCCTCTTTTGGTCCAGTTTTGTGCAAGCTCGTTGTATACCTCGAAAAGCGTACATTTAATTTGTCCAAGTACAATCCCACTAGTAGATCTACAAGAAACTAATTCTCTAGAGTGGAAGAAGCAGACATGTCCCATAATTCAATTGAAGATTTCTTTGCGTTCCTATTTTTTTGTTGACTTCTTCTGGATCGATTCAAATTACATGGGCTCGTCGAATTCAGTCATCCAATTCGCGTTTGCTCACCGAAGGCAAATACACAACACACATATAAGACCAACCCGGAATATGTCTTTTCCCAAGAGAAAAGAAAAAACTTAAATCTGGGCAGTTTTTGCATCCAGCAGAGTAACGGATAATCCTTCACATTCCCACGAACCTCCCCTCAAGCCCATAATCCCCACGGAAAGAGAAAAGAGAAACCATCACAGATGAAGCGACACAATAAATACCACCTCCGGGAGAACTTGCACACCTAGCAGATGGAGAAAAGGGATGGAAGAGTCGGGAAGACAAAATATATCCGTGTCTGGGAGCACGAGTTCCCGACAAGGTCAAGCAATTTAGTTGCCGCCGAGGCTGGGGAAGTTCTTCTCGTCAACGGTAGGGCCGGCGGGGCCACGGGCGTTGGCACGGGGGGCGGCACCGCCACGGGCAGGGCGGTCACCACGGGGGGCACGGTCGCCACCACGGGGGCCACCACGGCCACGCTCGCTGCGCTCACCACCACGGGCGGGACGGTCACCACGGGGGGCGCGGTCGCCACGGCCGCGGGGAGAGGGGCCGTTGCGGGGAGGCTCGACGTAGCGGAGGTCAACATCAAGGAAGTTCTTCTCCTTGCGCTGCTTCTCGCGCTTGGCCTTCTCGTGGGAAGGCTGGATGTAGGCGTCTTCCTCCTGCTTGGAGAGCTCCTTGGCGGCAGCCCACTTCTTGTCGAGCTTGGCGCCCTCGTTGGCGGTGCGCTCGGGCTTGGCGGCGAAGGTCTCGCGCTGGGCCTTCTCGGCAAGGTAGTCGGCGAAGGACTTGGAGTTGTCGGGCTCCTCCTGCTCCTCAGCCTCGACGGGAGTCTGGGGCTCGTTCTCCTCCTTCTTGGCGATCTTCTCGCCCTGGCGCACATCGTCCAGGGTCTTCTCGCCGCTCTCAGCACCCCAGCCCTGCTGGACCTGCTTGCGGGTGTCGCTGTATTATCGAAAACTCAGGTTAGTTTCGTTCATTCGTTTTGTTTAAATTTCCCTACGAAATCTCATGGTTTTCATGATTTTTCTTTTCTTCGGGTTTATTCGTTCGAGGGATCGGATCGCTTACGTCTGGCCAGTGCGGGACTGGCGGTCACCGCGGGGGCCACGGCCACCACGGCGGGCGGGCTGAGCAGCCTCGTCAGTGGGCTTCTCACGGTTGTTGTTACGGCCAGCGTTGCGGTCACGGTAAGCTGCTCAATAATTAGTCCGATGATTCCGTTTTCTTTTTTCAACCCCGATTCTTATAACCACATACCGGCCTCGTTGCCACCGGTCACACGGCCACCACGGCGAGCGTTGGCCTCAGTGTGACGAGCAGGTTGCTCCTTGGGGGCATCACGCTTTCCAGAGCGGTCAACAGGGCGGTCGATAGCCTTGGTGGGGGGAGGAGCGGGTCTGCTGGGGTCGAGCTCTGGGTCGTTACCTGATGATAGGTAACATTAGCGATCAATGGACCGAAGAACGGATGCGAATGAAGCTTGATTCTTTTGTGAATAGAAAGAGCTCATTGTTGTCGGAAAAGATAGCCGATGAGTGGATTCAAGGGAGGGGAAATTTACCCAGAAGCTCGTAGAGGTTCTATATGAAATCAAACAATTCAAATTAGTTATTGAACATTAAAAAAAATACTTGAATTTTCCAAATCGCTTCCAAATCGCGATTTCATTCAACATTGCGTCGCTAGCAGCGCGCGAGGAGAGCTCCAATTCAGCGTACCTTGGACCGGACGGACTCCGCCATGACGCCTGTTGTGTTTCGGAGACCTTCCGGAGGGAGGCGCTCAACTTTAGACAATCGGTCTAGAGGAGTTAACGGTGCACAAGGCAGAACCCAAGGGAATCCGGCCTGTCAAGATTGATGATGATGAATGAGCAGGGTGAAGAGAGGTCCACGGTTTGTGGTTGCAGGGTGTAAGGTGACTAATCAGGAAAGGCGGCTTCTGCTCCTAAGCGAAGATGCCCGCGCTCGTTGATTGGCTGCCCGCAGTCTAGGGCTTAGGGTACCTTACGTAATCATTACGTCAAGGACTGCTCTGGGGAGTATAGTTTTCTCATACTTGCTGGGTTTATTCGCTGCTGGACATATAATACCCACACTATTTGGATATGATCCTATCTGTATATTGATTTCCATATGGCAATCCAGGTATTAGCTTACACAGAATCGACATATCCCGGTGGAGTATGTCGATCTGACTGTGGACTATAGCTGCGTACTCTATCCGGCTTTGCAGAAGCTATGTAATCATGGAGCTAGCCATAGCTTAAATATGATGGATAAGTTAGGATTTATGTTGACATGTGGGGATTGTTGCATCATCTGGCTAGCAAGAGCATTGGTCATTATTTCTCCCTTGGGTATGCATTCCGGTCCTGACATATGCCCAACCCTTCCTTCCCTTATCCCCAAAGTAGTATATGATGTTTGCGAATACAATCCCCCAAGAGTGCACAAACTATTTCCTCACTTCAGGGCATAAACTCCGGCCTTGATATCATCCAAAAGCTTTCGGCCAAGGGGCTCCCAGCTAAGAAGCTCCTGCGTCTTCTTGCTTGAAGTCGGGTTATCGAGGCTCATGACAGAAGAAATGAAGCTATCAAGCCTGCCAGCTTCCTCAATAGTCTTGGAGACAGCAGGAATACCTAGATTATGACCAATAGCTTCAGCAATATCTTTCATGGCGATCCCTTCCTCGCCCACAGCGTGGTACTTGCTTCCAGCAACACCATTCTCTAAGGCAAGTCGGTAGAGCCGAGCGGCATCAAGACGATGAACAGCAGGCCAGCGATTAAGTCCCTCATCAATGTAGATAGCATTATTCTGCGAATAGGCCAGAGATGCGAACCTTTCGACGAACCCATGGTCCTCAACGCCGTGTACAGTAGGCGGTAGACGAATGACACAACCACGCACATTTTGCTCCGCAAGGTCGGTAACGACCGTCTCATTTCGAGCGCGCATGTTTATCGCATTTTCGTAATCAATGACTTGGTCTTCAGTGCTGACGTTGCCCTTGGTGAGCCCGAAGCTGAGCCCCAAAGTGCCAGAGGTAGTAACCAGAGGCTTGTTGGTTCCAACCAGGACTGAACCTATCGCTTCGATGGTCTCTTTCTCATCAAGGCAGTTCTGCGCATACTTGCTGAAGTCGTGATCGAATGCAAGGTTGATCACGCCGTCAGCTTCGCTGGCTCCTCGCTTGACGATCTCGAGGTCTCGAAAAGAACCGCGGAGTACTTTGACGCCTTTCGCTGTTAGGGAAGCGGCGGCTTCGTCAGATCGGGCGAGACCTGTGACAGTGTGGCCGGCATTTATGAGCTCGTCGACAACTGCTCTACCGATGAAGCCCGAGGCTCCGGTAACGAAGACGTGCATGGTAAGAATGGTTGTAGTGAGGAAGGCTGATGAAGCGTGAAGTATAAATGGTGAAATCCGGGGAAGTCAGAGATTCTCAAGCACATGTAAAACTTTATTGAAGCATGCAAATGAATACAGCGATGAGTCAAACAGAAAGCGAGGTTGCGACCCTTTATAAATCGAGGCTATTAACTAAACAACCCTGTACAACCCGGACATAACAATTTGCTTAACTCCATATTAGTCTTAAACCCCATGCTAGCTATTCCTTTGACTTGCTTAGAAGTAGCAGGGTTATTGAATAATGTCCGAGATAAATACTATGGGTTATCTCCTCCACGTCGGGGTTCGGAGTTAAGCGCATCACCAGTGTCGGGCACAAATTGTCCCTGTCCTTCATGTCGTACATTTTAGCGGCCTATTTAGTATCTGACAGAAACGTGAGATTGGGAGTACACCAACCAGCCTCGGGCAAACACCTCTTGGTGTAGAGTGGCTGTCGTAACTGTAGCCTTGCAAGATCTGTTATGTGAAAGTACGATCCCAGCTTCGTTTTATGGAAACTCTTGGTGACATGCAAGCAAGTGCGATGAGATTTGGCTCCTTTGGTAGAAATGCTTGCAGTATACTGCCTGCAACTACGGGACGCTCAAGGCTAAGAACTGCAGATAGCATGGGGAACCTCAGGCAAAATAAGGCACCGCGTAATCTTCAACGCGATCCCGATGTCCAAGACTATTTCGCCAACATTAATAGTCGGAGAAGGCCATAGATCTTTCCATATAGGTCTAGAGAGTCAGGTTAGAGCACACCGAGTTCACACCCGTACACTGCTAACCAATACACCCCGTATGTCGGCGCTATATCAGAAAGAACTAGTAAGCTTTCATCTCTGTTCTCCTGAGAATAAACGAGAACTAAAATAAAATTAATAAACACGCGTATCTGTTCTTAAAGAACATGGTCATAACAATAGCAATATTACCGCAAAAAAAAAGGAAATCAATCTAGGACGTAACCAACCCCATCCGCCCACATAATATCTTCCACATCCTGGGAGATGAGTACAGAGCCTTCAGTACACTGCGGGTGTGTAAAATATAGGATATGGGTGATTTTGGGAATATATGAGGATATGAGTTATCATTGACTCTCCAGATTCTACCTCGGTAGTGTGGAATTGCAGGTTTAGTAATTGAAAAAGATGCAAATGCAGGTTAAATTTGCTAAAGGCCGTGAAGTGAAGATTCGATTCATATACAAAATGTAATATAATATACCTCTGAACAAAACCAGAAGAGAACATTGGTATCAAAACCCTCGCAACGCCGGGGAATGCTCAAATCAAACTTTTAGGAAGAGATGATCATTTGCCACATAAGATGGACGGATATATGAATATAAAACAAGAGAAAAAGAAAAAGAAAACGATGCAGTAGACAAATTTTAGTAAAGCCGTTCATTGTCTCGAGTTGTTGTGCTCGTAGTTGAACGGTGTGGGGAAGTGCATGCTAGCGCTTAACCCGAATGGATCTGTGTCCAGCATCGGCTCGTATTGACCGAGCAACTGGTTTGCATTGCTAAAATCGCTGGGCGTGCTCTCGCCTGGTGGTTGATTGAAACCGGACATATTGTGGGAGCCTGAGGCGACGGACTGCGGGGTGAACCCTGGCACATAAGATGCTGAGCCATCGTGGTCATCGTCGACCATATCGGTCTGGGCATCGTACTCTTGTTCTGCTTGAGAGGTTAGCTAGGGGAAGAACTCAACAAAAAAGTTAAAGACACGCTTACCGAGTTGATCGTAGTGTTTCTGGAATGGAGAGGGATAGTAGGCAGCCGCTGCGACCCGCGCACCGCGAGGCCCCATAGCTCCCGCGCCACGGGATTGGGGTTTGGCATCTGACGGCTCGGTCTGGGGCATGCAGATCGCTGGCGGCGAAGTCTGACTGAAAGTCCGGGGTTGAGGGAGGAGCTGGGGCCGTCCCTCGACAGGTGACATGGCACCCTGGAAGCCAAAGCCGGGGGACTTGGCGTGTGAGGGCGAGGAAACGTGGGAGGTCGGGGTTGCTTGGAACTGCGGTGACGGGATCCCGTATGCGCCTTCCCGCTGCGACATGCCGAAGGTCTCGGGCTTCGAGGCGATGCCCGCGGGGTGTCGCTGGTTTGCGCGGGCGCCTACCGCGCTAGGCGCCGACTTTGGGGGCATAGGGCTTGCTTTAGGAGGAGCGCCCGGCGTCCCTGTTTTCAGGCGTAGTTCGGCTTGCACATCGATGCCTAAATGGCGGTGGATTAGTTGAGGTTTGGACTAGAGGTTCGGGTAGAGACCGCACCTTTTTCAAGAAGGATCCGCTCCAGTAGGGAGTTCTTATACCGCAGCATTAGACATTCATCGGCGGCGCTGCGATGGCTCTGTTGTAGACTCTGTAGAGATTCCTCATTGCGTTTGATAGTGGTCTCGAGCTGACGGATATACTCGGTCCTGCGTTCTCGGAAGGCCGCCTGGGCCTGCCTGTTGCGCTGCTTTCGCTCTTCGGAGGTAGCATATATCTGAACGGATTAGTATACAATGCAACCTTGGAAAGATAACGAGGTAGGGCAGTGACACAGAGGAATGCGGGGCCCCAGATTTGAAAAGATGTTACGTACAGGTTTCCTGCCTCCCTTCCTCTTCTGAGTCTGCGCGGCGTCCTGAGTCAAGGGTTCGGCTTCTGGATCTGGTGTGGACACGGTTGAACTGATGGAACCATCAGGACCAGGTTCATGTTTAGGCACGATTGAGTCCATGACCATATCACTATGGTCAACCATCGAGACCATTATATAATCTAAAAAATTCAAGCCTGTAGGCGGCCCTCCGCACACGGAACAGACACAGCCAGTTTTCCCCGCGTTGCCGGACCTGCTGGCCGGCAAAAAAAAAAGGAAGGGAAAAAAAAAGAAAAAAAGATAAAAAAAGATAAAAAGGATAAAAGGGGAAAGACACACGCGCGGCTAAGTTAGAAGGGACGTGCGAGATAGAGGGAGTTCAAGTGACATAAAAAGAAAACCGAAATTATGAGAAAGAAAGAGTCAGAGGAATTGAGATAAAAAGAGAAGAAATTACTGTGTAAATCAATTGACTAAAAAAAAAAAAGTCTGTCCGGTCAGGAGGGGCTCTCTTACCCTTTGAACTCTTTTGACTTTTTTTTTTCTTTCTTTTTTCTCTTTTTTTTCACTTCTTTTTTTACTTTTTTTTCTCTTTTTTCTCTTTTTTTTTACTAACTTCTTTTGGTTCTTGGGTTCCACGTTTTTAGTTCAATGGCCTTGTACTTTTCAATGGACTTGTGGGGGGTTCTTGTTTCAACAGGTACCCAGTATTGTTATAACCTCGTATGATGTAATGTTAAGAGACTTGTAATCTCAATGTTGTAACTTGCGCAACTTGCAACTTGTAACTTAACTTCCAACCTACAATATCCAATGCAAATGCAAGCTGAAAAGTTCTCCGCGGAGAACCCTGAACATGTCATGCGCAAAGGCTGTATGGCCGATACCGGACACATAACAGATCATCCCATTTTTGCCCATACCGCTAACAGGTACTCGGTACTCCCTCCGTACATAGTATTGACTTACCAAGTATTGACCATTATTGGACCTTCGGCGCCCTCCGCCCTATTTTAATACCACATGACCCCATCGCCTTGACCCATTGGGGCACCAAGAAGCGAATCACGCGCCACTCTCGACGGGTTTCCCCTCGGAAACAACAAAGGATCATCGTGGAATGACGCTTCTTCCCCGGACTTACAAGGAATGCATTGCAGATTTTCTTTTTCCTCGCATGTAACAGCCTGGCTGAGATTATGCGGGGGTGTATATGTGCCAAGGATTCGAAATTCGATCATTGCACTCTGGTCTGAACGTATGATCTCATGTTGGAGCAGAGTAGGTTGTTTGCCGGTGAACGATTTAGAGCTAGATCTTATAGAGGTTGGACCCAGATCTCATCAGGAGATGGCAGTAGCTTTGTACCCCTTACATGGCATGGGGTACATTAGCCAATTTCTCGATTTAGACACCGTGCCCTGGGCAAATTGTAGGGGTTGACTTTCAATTTAGAAATCAATTCACTTCTATTGTCATCATTATATGTTGTGAATTATACATAGTCCTACCATGCTATATGCTATATACTAGTTACAGTCACTACTTACTACATAGCACATAGGCAAAATGTAAACCCTCGGCGATCGGCATATCCCCCGCCAAACACCCGTCACATGTCAACTTCATCTCCAGACTTTCTTTTTACCTCAAAAAAAAAATCAAGCTTCACTCGGACCGGCCCGTATTTTCAATTGAGAGTCAGACTTGTTTATTTTTCTCGTACAATATGACTACCCCCTTACCCACCGAGGACCGCCCCGAAGAGGCTTCCACCGTGACCACACCAACACAAGAATCCCGGCCCGTGCAAAACACCAATGCCGCGCCAGCACCAGAACCAGCACAGACACAGACACAGACACAGACACAGTCGCAGAAAGCAGCTGCAGATGATAGCGATGAAGACTCAGACTTTGATGAGCTAGATGGTAAAAGATACCCACCTCGATACCCACCTCTCTTCCTTACCCCTCCCTTCCCCCTCACACCCCTCCAACGCGGAATGATTCACAGACACTCACACCTCCAGACGTCCTCGACGACTTCAACAAACCCAAACCCGCCCCTCCCGCAATCCTACCCGTATCATCCGCCACCACAAACCCGGATCCCTCGACAGGAATCGCACCCTCAGACTTCGACGAAGATGCCTTCCTCAAGCAACTCGAACAAGACATGGCGAACATGATGGGACCAGATGGGGGTCTCAGTAGCAGCTCAGACCCAAACTTCCAAGCAACGGTCGACCAAGGCGCCGACATATTCGCCAAACAGCTCGAAGAGAGCGGCATCTCGCCAGGCGATTTCCTCAAGCAGCTGCTGGCTGACGTGATGGCCGAAGAGGGCGGTTCTGGAGCCGGGGCTTCAGCAGAGAATCTCGCAGCGGCTGCAGCCGCGGCTGGTATCTCTTCTCCTAGTACTCAGGGCTCCTCTAGTACGCCAGCTGCAGGTGCAGGCGCAGAACAACCGGCCGATTCGTTCAACGACGCTATCAAGCGCACAATGGGCCGGATGAAAGAAAGCGGGGATAAAGCTACCGCTGCGGCAAGTAATGAAGATGATATCTCGGAGGATATGCTGGCGCAGTTGCTTAAGGCTGTTGAGGCCGGGGCAGCTGGTGCTGGTGAAGATGGAGACCTGTCCAAGATGTTCATGGGCATGATGGAACAGCTGTCTAATAAGGAGATGTTGTATGAGCCGATGAAGGAATTGGATCTTAAGTTCGGGCCCTGGATTGAGAAGAATAAGGGCAGTAGCAAGGTTTCGGCTGAGGACATGGAGCGGTTTGAGACGCAGGCGCGGATTGTTAAGCAGATTGTAGGGAAGTTCGAGGAGAAGAATTTCTCGGATGATGATCCCAAGTGTCGAGAGTATGTGTGGGAGAGGATGCAGGAGGTGAGTAGTTACTTCTACATTTGGATCGAGAGATCTTGTTTTGAGGTTTACTGACTATGTCTCCAGATGCAAGCGGCTGGAAGCCCGCCTGAAGAACTCGTTTCGAATCCCCTCATGGAGGATCTGGGAGGTGCGGCGGCTGGCGGAGTGCCTGATTGCCCGCAGCAGTGATATGATCTTAAAGATGTATGATTGAAGCATGAGAGGAAGATATCACCTTGATGCCGAGGCTTGCTTGTTTCCCTTGTCACTCATACATCGTCCGTCTCTGTATTGTACATATGCACAACCCATATTGATATACCCTTATTTACTCTCTGGATATATCCAGATTTCCATCTCGCCCAACCAAATAGAATGAAAAACGCCACCCAATGCAATGCCTCGCAAAAGAAAATCAACACTCAACCTATGGTCCCAGCCCACTCACGACATATCCATATCCTGAGACTGAGACTCACACTGATTCCCCTGAGATTCCGACAATCCCATAAAGATATCATCGTACTCATCATCACTAAACAGAACACCGGGTCCATTGGACCGTAAATCGCCAACCCTCGCAGGAACCCCACTCTGCGTCTCCCTAAGAGCCATCTCCATAGCCTCCTCCTGAGAGATAAACTCACCCAGCACATCGGCGTCATCTACCAACAGCCCAAAGTCAGAAATGGTTGTCCCATTCAATCTTCAATCCACACACACATATCCGACAACCCAACTGAAAAGAAAAGAAGAAACATACCAGGAAGCATATCATCCTCATCCCCATCCCCCTCCCCCTCCCCTTCAAACCCCCAAGCAACCCCCTCCCCATCCCGCGCCATACTCTCCTCCCACCGTCTCCGATCAGCAAGATGCTCCATACGCATCATCTGCTCTCCGCGCGCCTCGAAGCGCCCATCGTCACGCTCATGGCGCACGCGATTGAGGAACATCTTACGCGTTTTGGAACGCGCTAGACCCGCCGCACCCTGGAGAGGGTTCGCGATTGTGGAAGCGTAGCGTGCTTCGTATTTCGGCTTTGGTTTTTGCCGGGTGGGCGTGGAAGGCGACGCGGGGGTTTGCGTGTGCATGAGGAACGGGTTTGAAGAGGTGGGTGTTGTGGAGGCTGAAACAGAGGCATTGAAATTCACTGGGATGGGAGAGTGGTGGTTTTGCGTGTGTCGAGCGATTGGCTCGGTTTGGATGTTAAAGGTTGGTGGTGGGTGGTTAAATGGATTTGGCGCCGTTTGCGACGCGCTTTGTATGCCTCGCGTCGGAGACATGGTCCATGTAGGTGGAGTTGTAGTATATCTGCCAAGTGGGGAGGAGCGGGTTGGGGTGTAGTGGGGTTTGTGGAAGGGAGTTTGGGGAGATTGTGTTGCGAACATTGTGGTGTGAAGTGGATGGTTATGGAGTTGATGGGGTTGTGTGTGGCGTATCTGTGGTTCGGATGCAGAAAGTCGGTTGCGTCAGTTGGGTCTTTGGGGGAATTGCAACTTTGTTGATTTCTCCAGAGCTATTATGTAGGTGGATTATATTGATTGAGAGTGAATCAGGAAAGTAGTTTACTCTGTAGAGGTCTGATGAAGAGATAGAGTCCCTGTGAAGACAGTCGCGCTAATTTAGCGTGTTCTACCCCTTGCATTGTATGTGGTACTCCCTACTAGTAGTATACTCGATACTAACATTCCAGCATCCAATGAATAACACTTAATACTCTTTCCAATTTGCCTATTAATATAACATCTACAGCGATGTAAAAGACTCCAGCTAATACCGCAAGGCCAGCAATTAGCCCACTTACCTTGACGGCCACAGCAATATTCTCACTACAATCCTCGTCATTACTGAGATCCTCAATCAGTGACAATTTTCAGACACGTCTGAGAAGCAGTTTGAATGACAACGCTGCTGGTGTCCTTCCTAGCAAAGACGGTGAGAACCCCTCGTCAAGGAGAGCTTGTGCTGAGTAGTTTTTCTAAGCATCCATATATTAACAACTCCTTATGTGAGACAAATAGAACTCTACTTACCAGAGCAGCGACACACACAATCTCCACCAGCTGATCAGACTTGGGCTGAATAGGCCAGCAGTCCGAGGAATCCTTAACCGCATTAAGATCATCAAGCGACTGAACAGTGAAATTCCCGAGTGTGCTACCCATACCTGCAAGTCCATCGCACTCATTGAGAGAAGTCTCATTCAATTCTTGCGCGAGCGTTGTGCAGATGTCCCCATTAGCCTCTCGGCCTTATTTCGTTGCCTTCTCCGTAAGCCTTTCGATGCATATCTTGTCAATGACACCAGAACAGGTACCGCTCTCAGCGCGGACATCAGCTCCATTGTGATTGCCCTCCAGTTCCGGCCCGTCGAATTTCTTGGACTGGGCATCGTGGAAGATGGAAACACAGCGGGATACGTCCTTGGTCTCTACGTCCGAGGGTATACCGAGGTAATAAAATGAAATGACTTGAAAGGGCGTGTGGCACATCTTTCAAGAGGGAGAAACCCTCAAGAGAGGAGTGGACGTCAGGGATGCGTGATCCGACACCAAGTCAGGCGTCTCCCACTGTGCAGCGGTCATTGTGACCCTCTTTGAGGCATGATACCTCAATGCAACCTCCATGGCTGGAGGAGAGTTCGGCATCCTTTGCAAGGGTTGAAGAAATGAATAGAGAGAGGCCAAGGGCGAGCGTGGATGGTCTGAGCTGTGATCTTGTGTAAAAGTGAGCTGGATACAATTTTGCGACGTAGGGAGAGCCAATTTGATTCTTGAGAAACTTCTATATCTCACACCGTTTAGGGGGCTCCATTACATGCTTTCTTTTGTCCACGTATGCCCTTCCCAGCGAGCATAAGTTCAGAGCTGGGTACCTCGGCGATATCATTTGTGATGATTTGCATGCTTGGCTGATTGGGGTCGTCGGACACGCCGTTTAGGGGCGGTTTCAAAGGACACATAGCTCGTCTTGGCTGAGAGGGGGCGATGATTCTAAGAGGCCATCTTATATTGCTGTTTCAGCGGATTCCTTGGCAGCTGAGGCGAGGATTTCTTGGCGCTGTCTTTGAGCTCTTAAAAAGCCTTGGAAACGCCTCATGACAGGGCTGAATGTAATATGTGTATGTACTCCATAGATTCATGTCATCTACAGACTGTGCCTGGATGATTCATGTGCACTTTCATACGATGTACTCTAAATGGGAATCGGATGTGGATCCTAATCTACATCGATGTATCATAGTTCACCTTGCATAGAATACTGTGGATTGTTTCACTAATTGGATTCATTTGCCTTGAATTACATACATACAGATCAGAACGGATCAAGATAAAAGGTACCTTTGCAGCACACGTCTATCAACACTATACAATCTGTGACATCTGATGCTGCAAGAGGTAAAAGAATAGAATATTGATCAAGGCACAATGAAGTTCGCCACGGAAAAACAATAAGTGCTTAGATACGGGGAATCAAAAGTAGATAACAGGCAAACAGAAAAGTAGTGCCGTATTTTTGTCAGTTGCACAGGGATCGAGAGTCGCGATCACGAAAAAAAATGAATGTGGTGGTTGCCGAAGAGAACGCTCAAATGAATGCACAGATATTCAATCTATAATGAACGGAGAGGTTGGGTGTGAAAATGCCCGAAAGAAAAAAAAAAGCAATATTGCAACCGAAAGAAAAACGCAACCGTGAGCTCGCATACCCTGTCCATAGCGCCTGAGAAAAGCATGAAGATCGTACAAGATTTACACTTCGACGAATGTCGAGTCAACGCAGTACGCTTAGAAGTTAGACGCTGCGTTGACAGGACCAGGGTTGTGATACTGGTCTAGTGTGTTCTTGAAGGGAGTGTTGCCGGATGGGCTGGGGGCCTTCTCGCGAGGACCAGAGCCCACAGCGGTGCCGCCCATCAGATCGTCCTCATCGCCGTATTGTTCATTGCGCTTCTTCTGGATTCTCCAGAAGACCAGGCCCAGGGCACCGATAATGATAGCACCACCGACACCCACCACAACACCGATGATGATCTTCTTGTCCGAAGAAGACAAACCGCTAGAGCCAGAGCTCTTGTCATCATTAAGAGAGGGGGAGCTGGTTCCAGCAACGGGGGTGGAGGTGGTGGTCACCACGTTGGCGATGGTGGATCCATCGATGGTGGCGTATGAGGTGATGGTCTTTACGACCGGGGTCTGGGTGGTAGTGGCGCTCTGGGACGTAGTAGTACTATCGCTACCGGCAGTTGCCGCGGTGGTTTCAGTTTTGGAAGTGGTTGAAGCAACGGTGGAATCCGCAGTGGGGGAGGGCTCTGCTGCGGTGGTAGAATCTGTGGTGGTAGAATCTTTGGTAGGCTGAGCGGCGGCGGCGGTGGTGGTGGTGGTTGGGGTGGAAGACGAGGTGGTAGTAGCCTCGGCTGTGGTAGTTGTTTCTATAGGACTCTCTTTGGGGGTTGTGGAAGTTGCAGTCGTTGATGTTGTTTGAGGCGCTTCAGAAGTGGGCGAAGTGACCTCAGATGTGACATCCGACGCGATATTGGAGACACCAGCACTCTGGGCTGCGACCGCAGTCAACAGTAGAGCCTGGATAAAGAGCGAGAGTCTGGATAGACGCATGGTTGTGATAACGAATGTGAGTACAAAGTAACGAAAGAATTTGACCTGAAGTCAAGAGATGGGATAAAGACGAATAAGCAGAATAAGCAGAATAAGCAGGAAAACCAAAAAGGAGTCAAAGCGAAAATGCCAACCTTGGGTAGTGTTGTTTGTCCCGAACTTTGAAAACCGCTAGTCCTAATTAGGTCCCACTAGTCTCGGATTAAATCCATGCGCCGGGGTAACTGCCACTTTGATTGGTTGATGGTTCAATAGAAAACACGTTAGAAATGGGTCGACTGAACGTTTGACCCGATTAAGATTACAAATGTTTTTTTTTAGATTTTTTTAGATTTTTTTAAGATTTAATATGGGGCTCTTTTTAAATGAATTAAGTAGGATAGAATAACTAACTAGTACGGAGTACGGAGTATGGAGTAGAGAGAAAGGGATTCTTATACACAATCCACCAAGTTAAATGAGCTAATCACATACTAAATCATATACCTATCTCAACCTGGAGATCAGAGAGGAAAACTTTGAACATGTGGGCTGAACAGGTGTGACAACGTACCCCTCGCTTCCCGTTCCATATTTAGCACATCTCCCATGATCTGCCTCTGATCTTTCATATATCGTATTGGCATTAAGCCCCGTATGACATCTTGCATAAATGCTACCCAGCTGTTACTACAAGTCGCCTAATGAATGGGTGACATCTTACAAAATACCCTAGTATGCAGGGATTTCCGTGTGTTATGTATCACTAATTTAATGCCCTCGGGTACCTGGACGCGCCCCCTTTCGATCCCTAGTTTCATACAAAATACCAACGCAGCCGGACCTAAAAATTGGATTATTGGATTTATTTTGCCCCTAGTCCTAGTTGGTCTATGTGGCGTGCCACTGACAGTTGCCTCTTCTGGAGCCTTTTATTTGGTTCGTGTTAGAGACTTCAGGCATACACACTGTAGAAAGCATTCTATATACAACATAGAATCTATCCTCAATGCCTTTCTGTTTTAGTCTTACTCTTCACAGTTCCTTTTCTAGGAATAACATTGCACTCCTCCCGGCAAGGATCTTAGCCAAGGGCGCAGTACCCCACCGGGGGTTATTAGACCGCTCAATTTCAACGTTTCGCATCTACTGCATAGATATGAGGCGAATGTACGAGCAGTAAAATTTGTTTCAATGATGTACTGCTATTCATGATCATTCAAACGGAAGCCTGATGCCTATGAAATGAGCTTTCCCTCGCTCTATGGTGCAACCGGAGCGTCCTCCCTCGTCTGCATGGCTCCTCTCCTCATATCCGTCGCATCCGCCCATATCTTCTCTATATCTTGACACGTCTAATGTTAATATTGGATTAGCAAAAGTCACCGCCAATTCTCTATAACTAGGACCATTTCAGCATTTTAGACGCAGGACAGTTCCTTTAGTTGGCATATCGAGAGATGAGGCATTCGGAAAGAAGCTGTTGGGTGTTCTTATTTCGAAGTATCAACAAAGGGGGTGAACAAAATAGAAGCGGAGCCTCTACCTCCGGATTCTCTCTTGAAGCGGTACATAAATAGAAATTTCAGCAGAGACTTTATACTTGGATCTTGTTTTGTGTTCAAAACAAGTGGAAGCTTTAGTTCCTCGCACAGGGTGACAAAGGGCGAATCTCCCATAATAGCCATGCGGTAAGGTGGAAATAGAAGACTTTGTCTGTTTCAAGGTATATGATTTCTTTATTCATTTTTCCAGGAATAGAGCCTCTTGTCCTTTGTTCTTTCCTTCTACTCCTCAGGAGCTCTGAATATAGATGTATTCTTCTTCCTGTCTGGCATTTCAACTCAACTCCAACAGCCTTGCACACAACCTTCATAATACCCAGTTCTGTTTAGCCTATCTACAGCATATTGAGCATTCGGCATTCGTTATTCGGCGCTTTCAACATATTCAAACTTCAGCATATGCGATACGAGTCCATTCCCCACTCCGTCTACCCAGTCAACCCTTCGACAACTAAATTCCACCGTCTCAAGCCTTATAAAAGAAATCATGGTCGAGACAATCTCTTCTCCCGAGGTCGCCACAGCCTCGCTTCGCACCTTCGAGGTCCGATGCGAAAACAAATACCAGGGTTACGATCTCTCGGATATCACATATTTTGTCGTCCAGTAAGTACCATTCCAAATGATGTGTACTTTAACCTAAATTTCCAACGAGTACTCAAGTGAACTAGTCTGTCCGATATAACAATCCGGGCCATTAGGAACACTATGAATTCTAATGCTGATACATCTTACGAGTACGACAACGAAGATTATTTGGAGATTATTAAACAGATGCTCTCCGTGACCTTCTTTGGCAATGAAACCCAACTGGAATGGCTAGACACTGAGCGTGTGGGTAGGCGCAAGTTTGTTGCATTCACCAATATCAAAAAGAAAGAGAAGCAGGTTGAGAATGAGAGCCTGAGTCACGAGAAGCTGCAGGTGGTTGAGGTTATGTTCATGCGGACCAACCCCCGTGAAATACAGAGAATCTTCTGGAGGCCCGCCAGAGCCATGGTCCTTCGACGTGTACTGGCTAAAGTGAAGAATTCGGTTGAAATGGTCCGGGTTCAAGTTATGGGAACACGATCGGGTTTGATTCCTCGGAAACTGATCCCAAGACCGAGGAAGGGTTCGGCTTCAGCATGATCGGCATGCTTTGGCATTTGAGAGTCAGCTTAGATTAGGTTAGTAGAAATAGTTGAAAGTGATAGAATTCATCGCAATTGTACTTCTTTACATTCACGTTCTGCGGGCTAATAATCTGCATAGAGGTTTCCATTGTAAATGTGTCCATTTGCTATTTTCGTAACACTAAAAATGTCTCCAAGTGCTGACTATTGGCTATTGCAAAAACTGAGTTACTTTGATACTCTCAAGTGCTTAGAGATGTTTTGAAAGCATCATGTTCGACTAAGCAGGAGAGTCACTTGGGGAATTCACTGTAGATATTGGACATTTCCTATCTAGGAGGTCCCCATCTACCTAAACAGGCTAACTTAATAGACTGAGAACCTCCAAGGGTTACCCCTACCCTACCCCTGCCCTGTTTGGTTTCCCTCGATTTCTCTGAGCTTCCCACCTTGATACCTTGTTTCTATATCCGTAGCCTGTCTATTCCATTCAATCCTCCTTGAGCCACAAAAGCTAAAGTGATTTTGGTCTCAGGCTCATATAGAAGCCTGAGAGCCAAAGAGTTGTGATTGTGCTACATGTTTACTACATCTTTTCTGAAGAAATGGGCATGCTGGAACCTGCTTTGCTGGTTCATGCTGTAGTGTAGTATTAGGAACAATACATACAAGTAAATTTGGCAAATTGACTTTGGATGGACTTGTATCGTGTCTGTAGCCATGGCACATTCAATATAACAATGCCGCGGCGCACCCTTGAGAGCAATAGAGCACTCCCCAAACTCGATATATATATGCCCCAGTGATTGGATCCCAGCCTGACTGTATATATAAACAGCTCGGAATAGTAGAAGGGGCAAATCAATGATTCACATCAAGTTCACTCTCCGGAAGAAACAAGGGATGCAACCCAGGGAGAGCAAAAGTGTATCCCACTGTATACCCGGTGTCGACACAAGTGCCAAAATAATGACAAGAAGCAATGGTCCAAATTTGGGAAAGGGGGAAAAAATCATATACTTCGTATCCTATTAAATGTGGGTATCATCGGTTTCCTTATCAAACAAGCGCTAGGGTATTAAAATTTGTTCCGCGGGTTTCCCTTCATCTGGTCCTTCAGTTCTTCCTTGAAATGATTAAGGAATTTCTTGTACTCGAATTCTAACCAGAACATGGTCAGACATACTATTCCACCAAACCTTGGCACCAAGCATACCTTGTCTCTCGAGTTTGGTGCCTCCCTGCTCCTCCGGAGGCACCCCGTACCTGATATGTTGAACTTTCTGGTGAACTCGGCCCACCATACGATGGAAGATCGGACTTCGAAGAAGCTGTTTAGATGAGATTAGAATGAAAAAATCAACCACGATATCATTGGTGCAACGTACTCGAACAGTGAGCCAGACCTAAGATGAAACAATGTCAGTGAAGATCAGAGTGGCGAAAGGAAAAGCACTAACCTCCATACTTCGGAGTAATAGATTCAAAACCATCTTTTAGTTCTTCTAATAGTTAACCATAGGGTTCCAAGTGCTGTGATATTGAAGAGTATTGAAGAGCAAGTCGAAGGTTGAGGAAGAATAGTTCTGGGGTCTCGATCGGAACATTTTCTTAGTCAGCCCTCCCCGCGGGCACGGCGAAGCTCACTGAATCATCCCGAGGGTCGGGGAGCAGGCCGAATTTACAACTTGGTTTTATCGACATTTATCGACAGAGTCACCTCTTAAACGACTAGAAATGGTCGTGTGGCTTTGCCAACATCCTGCCTCCAAATCCTGACCATAACTAATGATGGCGAGTGTCGCTGAACAAACTTCACAAGTAGCTCAGTTCTTCGCTATCCAGTTAAGAAACTACGTTTCTCTCACAACGCCTAGAGAATGACCAAAGGTTGCTATACCTGCCGACGACGTCGCATCATCTGCGACAATGGCCAACCCACCTGTCGAAAGTGTCGAGATGCGGGGAAAGAATGTCTGGGGTACCAGAAACCGCTTGTTTGGGTCAAGGGTGGAGTGGCGAGTCGAGGAAAGATGATGGGCCGCAGCTTTGATGATGTGGAAATACCGCCTAGCAAGCCAAAGCGCCAGCTAGCTACCCGAATGTATGATTCAACTCCCCCGAGCAGCGGAGTCAACTTTTTCTCTATCGCCGAATCCTCATCCGATGCCGATTCGCACAGCTCTGGGAATCAAACTAGTCCGGAGACCGATGGATGGGGGTTTGAGGCTAATAATCAAACATTTGGGAGAGAAATTGTGCACTTGAGGGTCAATTCACCCGAGGAACAGGACACCGCAGTTGTTCATGTTCCTCGGGGCACTCCTCCCACCGACTATACTCCAACGCCATGGGGACTGGTAGACCCACTGCTCAAAGATCTCAGCCAGTTCTCAAGGTACTACGTGCATCACTGTGAGACTTCCTGAATGCATTATCCGTAGCTACGCTGACAGTTACTTGTAAGACAATCAATATATGGTTAACGACTTTGCCCTTTACTCCCAACACAAAAATCCCTTCAGAGATCTTACTGCGCTGGTCAACCATTCTCCTGTTCTCGCTAGCAGCATCGCTGCTCTAGGAGCTCTTCATTGCTCCCTTGTTTCGGAATCGGATTCATCTGTCCTGCCATGGTCATCAGGCAATCTATTGATGTCAACAGAAGAGATTGAAGCTATTGTTGCCCCAGCAAGTTCTCGAAAACCCACTTCTCAGGCCTATCATCATTTCTTGGAGTACAAGCAACGTGCCCTTCGCCAATTATCCATGGATCTCCAGAACCCGGCGATGCAGCAGGACGGCAGGACCTTAGCTGCCATCGTCTTGCTTGCCTTCCTAGACATATTTGAGTCCGGCAGCGGGGCCTGGAGTTATCATATCGAGGGCGCGAAGAAGCTTCTCAAGAACCGACCTGAGAATGGTCCGGGACAAGGAATTCTCGACGACCTAGACGCTTTTGCCCTTGACGGGTGTTTAATGTAAGATTCGTGTTTCTGCTTATAAGGAAAAGTTCTTGCTGACGATACAGAATGGAAATCATGGGATCAACGCTAGCTCGCCCGGGTGCGCTCTCAAAGCCCTTCTACTCCTCATCCATGGGCCCAGAGATCCTCAAACGCCTTGAAGAAAATTCTTGGGTCGGATGTCCCGCCTATCTCCTAGAAGTAATTTTCTTCGTCCACGCCCTCTGGTACCCAGACTTCGAAAATGCCGCTATAAACCCCCAACCAACAGCGCTGCCAGCCCCAATCCAACCCGGCCAGCCCCTGACCCTAGACTCATTCGCAAGCCTCCTCCAAGGAATCCTCAACTTCGACCCAGTAACCTGGAGCCAAGAAATGCAAAACGTCTTCTTCATCCCGAACCTAACCTACCGTCTCGCACTCGCAACCTCCTACCAAGACGCCGTCTACCTCTACACAAGCCGAGTCCTCTCACGCGCTAGAAAAGGCTTCTCACCCCCCTGGACAAACGTCGGCCTCCCGCCCGACCACAGACTTATCGCCACAAACCTCATTGCCCAAATCTGCCTTATCCCCAATTCGGACCCCCACTTCAAATGCCTCATCTGGCCGACCTTCATCGCTGGCGCGGAATGTCGCCCTTCGCAGCGGGATCTTATTCTTGAAAAGCTCGGCTCGCTCTACGAGGCCCTGACGAGTGTTAATGTCCGCAATGCTGCATGGGTCCTTCGTCTCATGTGGCAGAAACAGGACCTGAAGCGCCGTGAGCGTCAAAATGTTTCCGATGAGCAGGACTATGATAATAATGATTACGATCTTGAGTTTGACTGGATCGAGGAGCTGGATCATACACGCCTCGACTGGTTGTTCATTTAGTTTAGAGGAAACATATAGATATATGGATGTCCACGGGCCTCTCCCCTCGCCTTTATAGTGAACGTCTACTTGTACCTACCTATATATACCTGTCAGTTAGTGTATCGTTCGGGATCACTTTACTTGGGATACGCGGTATTTAATTATGAACCCCAAGATATATAGAAATTATTGGCAGACAGTAGAATAATGAGTTGCGAATAGGAAAATCGGGTATATCATCTCTCGACCTAGAGCGGAGGAAGAAGAAGAGCAGGAAAAAAAAGAGGCAAAAGTGTATACTAGGAGAGGCGAGCATGGAATTCAAGGAAGAACGAAATGAGACGAAGGAAATCACAACAAAAATGAGGTCAAACCAAGACGCCACAGTAAGGAAGTAGGGAAAGCAAGGAAACCAAGGAAACCAAGGAAGACAATAGACGCAATGAGAAAGAAGATGATATAGAAGGAAGGAAAGTATTCTTTTGTCCGAATTTGCCCCCAAAAAAAACACAAGGAGATATAAGAGAAAGAGGAGGGAAATGAGGACGCGTATAAGCCTTGATTTCATATTTTCGAAGGAAAATCAACACAAGTCAGCCTCAATAAAACCTGATAAGTCACCAGGAACAGGGAACAAAGTGAAAAGAGCCGAACAGGAAAAGTCCGATGATGCTTCAGGCCAAATCAGGGATATATAACAGTGGACATAGCAAACGACAAGAGGGAAAATCGCTCTGAAATAGGTAGTCAGGCAATGAAAGAACAAAGTATGCGCTCCCTTCCAAATCTAAATGCAAGAAACATCTTTCTCCAAAAAACACAAACAAACAGAAGAACACGCTTGTCACTGAAATATGCGAAAGGTAGGGAAACCGATATGCTAGGATGACATCCTATCTTTGTGCGAATGCCCATGCATGGAAGAGAAATGAAAAAGAGAGCTGGAAAGAAAACTGAACGTGGCGGCCCATATCCAAATGATGAGATGACGAGGTGCGAGGTGCGAGGTGTGAGGTAAGACAGTAGGTGGTATAGGAAAGTCGGTTTGATACCGACAACACTCAAAGGCAATTTAGGCGGGTGTATAGATGGAGCGCAATATGCGTAGTTCTTCGATGCCACTAGAACACTGCAGCGAGACCATTCTTTGAATGACGCTTGCTGAATCGTTTCCTTCCTTTCGTTGACTCGCTGTCACCGGTCTGCTGTTTCACTAGGTGATTTCGACCCGATGATGGCGGGCCTCTATCGTCTTTCTGCATGTCGGAGGAGCGGTCTAGTGTATTGGCGGGACTAGGGAAACCAGAGGAAATGTCGCGGAATGCATCGTCAGAGAAGCCTGCACTTTGTTGCTGTGATGCCATCTCCCGGGACCTGTCCAATGCATCCAGCCATTCTTGTACCTGGACCGCTGTGGCACCGATGTTGCTTGATGACGGCTTGGGATCCTCGAAAACGTAATGTTTCTCTCTCTGTGAGATTTCGTTAGATGGGCCATTTGGACTAATAAAAGGACGAACTACATACCGTGTCCACGATCCAGGATGAAATTCCTTTGGAATCCGTCGTACTTTTGTAACTTGTCCCCGGAGCAAGCAGGGAAATCTCAAGCTTGATCTTCTTATCATCACCACCCGACGCAGCCAGAATGATACGCCCGGATGATGTGACCATCACGAATCGCTGTCGTTTCTTTGTGGCGCTTCCCGAGAAGAAACGAGAGAACTTCCTGGATGCTTCAAACTCGCCACTACTGTTTTTGGACGTCGGGCTGTGTGAAGCAGCGGAAGACAGAACAACCAAATTACCCAATTTCAAGATCCGCTCGTTGTTTTTGCTTAGTACTGGTGACCATTCAATATCAAGCTGACTCGGCGGGGGTAGCTCGGTTACCACCCGTGGAAGGTGGCGGGAACTAGCGTTTGGTGCGTTCGTGGGGGCAGTTGAGACGACTGGAGGCTGACTCTCCCCGTTTTTACTGTCGTTGAGTTTGATGGGGTCGCGTGCCGGGGGCACATAGGCCTTTAAGCGGGGGGCCTTTTGTTGCCATAGATCTGGGCCCCATGTGATACCTTCAAAGAATTCATGATTTTTGATGTGTTCGATCTGAAGACGCCGGGCGGGCTCGAGAACGAGAAGACGTTCGACAAGATCACGCGCAACAGGAGGAAATCCAATTGGGAACTCGTAGTCGAGTGCCACAATTTTTTGGAAAGTCTGGTACTCGTTTCCAGCCTTGAACGGTGGACGACCGGCCAAGAGCTGGTAGATGATGCAGCCAAAAGCCCAAAGATCACTGGCTTTGCATGCATTTTTGTCTGTCAACAGCTCAGGGCTGACATACTCCGCAGTGCCGACGAAAGAGCTCGCCCGCTCTTCCTGTGTGAGCTCAGCCGAGTCAAGAGGAAGAATGCCATTTGAACTAGGATCAACTCGTGGAGTCTTGAGAATTTTTGCCGTTCCAAAATCAGTGACCTTGACATGCATCCCGCTGTCGAGTAACACATTCTCCGGCTTCAGATCTCGGTGGATGACGCCGCGCTTGTGCATATAGTCTATCGCGTCAAGAATCTGGGCGCTATAGAATCTTGTACACTCCTCGTCAAATGTGGTCATCCGTTTGAGAACACCGAGCAATTCTCCTCCTTTGCACAAGTCCAGTACGAAATATAGCGACTGCTCATCCTGGAAGGTGTAATATAGCCGAACAATACCCGGGTGCTCGGTCAGGCGGTTGAGTG
Source organism: Penicillium sclerotigenum (assembly GCA_928213465.1). NCBI lineage: Eukaryota > Fungi > Ascomycota > Eurotiomycetes > Eurotiales > Aspergillaceae > Penicillium > Penicillium sclerotigenum. The sequence continues at coordinate 1,157 of CAKMRK010000411.1, read as the reverse complement.
TATCCTTCTCAATGTTCACATACTTAACTTTTCTCTCTTTGATGATGTGTCGCTTGTCAAGGATCTTAATTGCGTATTCCTTCAAGGTCTGTCGGTCTGTTGCAAAGACGACCGTACTGTAGGAGCCTTCGCCGAGGGTATTTCCAAATGAGAAGTCTCGAACTCCCTTCTTAATATAACGGGAGACAGTTTGACCATTAGCATCTACTTCCTGTCTCACAGAGACCGCAGCGCCACGTTCTTTCCATTCCTCACTACTCGCCATTGGGCCATTTTCTGCCATGTAAGACGTTCGCGGCATCTGAGACGTGCCGCCACTTCTTGCTTGTGCTCGAGATGACTGACGCATCACTGCCGGGCCGTTGCCCTGAATCTGCGCGGTCCGGTAGGATCGGTCACTATGGGAGTTGTCGCGCGCCAGAACACCGGCATGTAATGCCGACGATCCTCCCCGTGTGTCTAACCGTGCCTGGGACCCAGATTGGGATGAGGCACCGGAATCGGTTCGAATGCGATATGTATTATCACGGGAAAGGGCCGATGTTGCCGAGCCATTCACGTATACGGAGGAAAGGGGTCGGTTGGGATTCGGAGGTGTTGAGAGGGGTGGAGCCGAGTACGCCTGATATGTGCCTGATTGCAATGGAGGTACCTCGGGGGAGGGTTGAGGGAATGAAATCTGACGATCGTCTGTCACAGGGACTTCGGTGGGTGCAGGAGGAAAGGCAGAGGGGTGTTCGTCATGTGCGGGATTGTGTTGTGTTGATACCGAACCGTCCGGCCGTCCGAACGGGCTGGAGTCTGTTGACCCAGCGGTCGCATCCTCCGTTGGGAGAGGCGAATCGTCTGGATTGGCTATCCGAAGCCCTCCCAGAACCTGGGACAGGCTGAGATCCCCGTTCATGACGGAGATTTTGAGGTTTGGCCGCGACCGGAGATGTGCCGGGGGGAGAGGGGGGGGGGGGGGGGGGCCCTGGGGGAAAGAAAGGTCGAAAGGTAAACGAAAGAAAGGGTATCGGAAACGCAGCGGATGCATGATCCGGGGAAGAGTTGGGGAAAAGAGAGCGAAGTACGTGGAAGAGGGAGGGAGGCGACGGTAGAGAGAGGGGGGAAGGATCAAAAGGGGGCCCCGTAGAAAGTGGGTGCTGGCGGGGGGG
>CAKMRK010000407.1:0-28139 GCA_928213465.1 Penicillium sclerotigenum | reverse complement strand
AGACGGAGATTCCTAAAAAGCAGAGGAAAAAAAGTTTCCCTGCGTCAGCTAATGGACTGGTGAGGTCTTCCACTCATCGCGAGCTAAAGGAACCGTGGGGTTGATAGCACGGGAGTTCTCACCTGATGTGAAGATCAAACCCTATTCGGGGAAGGTGAAGGGTGGTTATGAGTGTAGAAGACGGAGATTCCTAAAAAGCAGAGGAAAAAAAGTTTCCCTGCGTCAGCCAATGGACTGGTGAGGTCTTCCACTCATTGCGAGCCAAAAGAACCTTGGGTTGATAGCGCGGGAGTTCTCACCTAGTGTGAAGATTGATAGCCACTATAAAAGTGCTTGTGGAGAAGGTAGAAATCCCTAGAGAGCAGAGGAAAAAAAGTTTCCCTGCGTCAGCCAATGGACTGGTGAGGTCTTCCACTCATTGCGAGCCAAAAGAACCTTGGGGTTGATAGCGCTAGAGTTCTCACCTAAAGCATGATCACCACGCGGGGTCGTTCATCCCAGGAGTAAAAACAATACATCAACCAGAGTCGACATGCATCACGCACAGACTGAACTTTTGGTGTCTATAATTTATCAGCTGAGTAACAGGACAACAGGTTCCAACATTGTTCTTGCGGGCCAGGAGAAAACGATAAGCATAGACACATGGAGCATGATGGGGGTAAAAAGAGGAAGGATGGGAGAGACAAGAAGGTAAAACCTTGAACAGCCCAGACGTGACAAGGCATAGAAGTGGAAGGAACAAATGATGCAAGGTACTCACCAGTCAACACGGTCCAGGTGATGTGACCAGCTGGGGGTCACCAAGAGGATCATGACTCAAACGCGTCGTAGAGACATAGGAAAAGAGAGGGGGTAATAGAGAGAAGGTGTCCATGAAGCCGTGAGTGATGAACAGAAGTTCAAACTCTTAAAGTGGGGATGGAAATTTGATGGAGGGTAGATGGAAAGATGGAGGGTAGATGGAAAGATGGAGGGTAGATAGAAAGATGGAGGATTGATGGAAAGATGGAGGATTGATGGAAAGATGGAGGATTGATGGAAAGATGGAGGATTGATGGAAAGATAAAAAGTTGATGGAAGATGGAGGATTGATGGAAAGATGGAGGGTTGATGGAAAGATGGAGGGTTGATGGAAAGATGGAGGGTTGATGGAAAGATGGAAGGAAGATGGAAAGATGGAGGGTTGATGGAAAGATGGAAGGAAGATGGATGTAGGAGGAAAGAAAGAATTGGGAGAGACGAGAGGGAAGGAGGGTATTTATATGTTCAAGCTGGGGGGGGGTGAAAGCTGGGGGTTCCTTCCATTTTAGGGAAAGTAACATGAGGATGTCTGAGAAAGGGAAAGTAGCACCTTCCTTAAGTTAACGTGTACCGTGGCTCGAGATATTGGTTATATAGACGAGACCTGTCTAAGGAGATGCGACAACAAGGTCCAGGAGTCAGTCTAGAGGGTCCAGTGTCTCCCACTTGGATATATTGATATTTACCTAGATGTGTTGATATAATGTAGAGTATCATAGAGATTTACAGCCATCTATAGTCATCTGCAGAGGCGAGACACAGCATCCTATGTAGAGGGAGACTAAGCTTAAACCTCATATCACATGGACACGTTAGCCATGGAGGCTTCAGTCTAGAACCCGCCTGGCAAATGTCCGACGCCAAAGATATGGACGGAATATATTGAGCCATACAGAGGGTATTCAGCAGAGAATACCTTCAAACGAGATTTCTAGAAAAGACATCGGAGTATTTTGTTGTGCGTAATGTCTCTGCCCAACGTCATCTCTATTCGAGTGAGCAGGGTATTCACATTATCGAAGTCCTACGTCGTCGAGAGCAAAGACCAGACAATATATTAGGTATGATATTTAAAAAAGTGGAAGAATATATAAAGGGTGTGATATTAAATATAACTGGCCGACTACCGGGAGGTGAATATGTAGAGTATGTGTAATCTGCATTCCATGATCCAGCAAATATCAGAAAAGGGTTAATACAACAGTTCGGAAACGCTGAAGGTGACTGAATGGCTTTCGCAGCTCCACGGGGTTTTGTAGAAAAGTACTAGAAGCAAAGGCACTGTATAGCAGGGTATCAAATAGCTCCAATGTCGATTTCATAGTAGAAAGTGCATGTAGGGGACAACGAAGAGCCCAAGCCCTGGGTACACTCATGAAGCCTCCTTCTTACGACCCTCGACAACACGCATGACATCCGTAACGCTATCTTTGTCACCCTTCTTCTTCTTGGGCCCACGCTTTCTCTTTTTCCCGCCCCGTTCGTCGCCGTCAAAGTCGAGCAGGGGACCCTCGTCCTCCTCCTCTGCATCTTCGTTGCGGCTTCCTCCGAATCCCATATCCATATCTGCAGCATCCATGGCGTCCCGGCGACGTGCCTCTTCAATGAAGCGCTTGTGACGAAGGGCTGCTGTATCAGAAGACTGGTCTGCTTCAACCTCTGCCGAGGGAGAGCTCTGTCGGAGGGCCGCAGCTCGTTTGAGGGCAGCAAGAATGGTTGGATCTTTGATGAGGGGGTTAGATCGGTCGGTTGTCTCTGCTTCTACTGTGGTCGAGGTGCCAGTCGCAAAGTAGTTCTTGGGTTTCACAGGCGCTATTTCGGAGACGGCAGGGGGATTCTCCTCTTCACTGACTGGTGCCTTTTCGGTTTTGCGAGTAGCCAAATCTGCCACTTCGTCATCTTCATCGGACGATGAGTCATCTTCAAGTCCAGCGAGAGGATTGTAATCATCACCGACACCGGCAAAGATGTCATCGTCATCATCCTCGGGTGCCTCTTGTGCAGCGGCACGTGCAGCAATATCAGCTGGAACGTCCATACCGAGCGGTTTGAGACTTTTATCGGGCATCATAAGGTCTCCGGCAGCAGGCACAGGAGCTTCAATCGGCTTATCAAGCCACCTAGTCTTCCTCTTCGTATTTCCTTGCGCGTCCGTGATCAGGAGCACTTCGCGTCGACGACCGGTCTCATCACGCTCCACGAACCGCTTCTTCTCGGGCTTTCCATCGCTCAGCTTCTTGAATTTTGAGCCGAGGATGGACTCCGGCGGTGGGGGAGGCGCAGCAGCGGCAACACGGCTTGCCCTCAATTCCCGCAGGATTTCATCCCGGGTCTTCGGCCTAGCAGGTGGTGGGGCCATCGTCCCTTTCTTCTTTTCCTTCTGTTGCTTGGGTGCAGCAGTAAGCTCCTCGAGTCCCTTTTCTTCCATCAAACGCTCGAATTCCTCATCTGCGTCTTCTTTTTCGGGGGACGGCGCGGGTTTTTCGGCCGCTTGCGACACGTCCTCGCCAGCTCTTACCCTTTTCAACAAATCCATATCCAGTCCTTTCACCATGTGTGTGCTTGCGATGTCACCTCCGACTCCGAGGTCTCGGCGGAGTTTGTCGAATGTGGCCTGGTCGATTTGTCCCAACTTAACCATATCCTCTAGTGCCTTAATGCGCGCCTCCAGACCGGCACTATTCTCACTTTCGTCCTGTGCATTGCGCAATTTCGCACGATCCTGATAGCCGGTCGGTAGCGAGGTACCCTTCGGCGCGGCAGAGGACTTGAATCGCTTGGAAGGTCGATCGCCCTCACGGCGTTGCTCGAAGAGCTGGCGGGCGAAGTCCACACCGGTAACTGAACGTCTATATTAATACCACAACTGTTAGCTTCCTCCCGAAATAATAGCAATCTGTAAATCAAGACACGTACGGGGTCATAGGAATACTGGACCGCATTCGCGACCCCAGTGACCCGCCCGGGGTTGCGCTGCCACGCGATGCATCGCGGCCAGGCGCTGGGGTCTGGTCCTTTGGTTTTGATGATGACTGGTCGGCTATAAGCCGGCGAAACTGTTCATTATTCATGATTCGCAAGCTCAAGTGCTTAAGATTGAAGTTAAGAAAGACTCATGTTAAGAAGTGAAGATCCGGCTTGGCACAGATAAGACTATCTCCGGCCCGGCCCAACCTTATCAGATGTCCCAGCCCTGGAAGTGCCCAGAAAGACAGGCATTTCATTACGGGGGCAATTAGGGTAAACTGCATCTCTGTTTCCTATTTTTACTTGACATCTCCCTGGTATCACTGCCCATTATACCTGAATGGATGGACAGAAATTTTGCCTAGCGGTTGTCGTTGGCGACATTTGGCGCACTGCCACTTTGGATCCCCGTCCTCAGCTTGAGTGCCGTTTGACCTCAAGCTGCCGGACCGCCTATGGGCGAAGACTCTTTTATTTATTTCTTATTTATTCTTTTCAAATAATAGCAATGTATGCGCTTAAGCAGGTTCTACCTCCAAGTTGCGGAATCAATTGAGTTTCTCCAGTACATAGTTCGCAATAATCAATCGGCACTAAGCACTTTCATAAAGGCTGCCGTGGCCTTCAGTATCACAAAAGAATTTTCTCAACCCAAATCTCCACAGTTCATTCGGGGAAAAGAAACACACCGAGCGACATGCCGCTGCTAGATGCTGGCAGTCGCGGTCCCCTGGCGCGGCATTGGTACTCTTCCGATTCCTACCTAGGTAAGTTGCTTTGGTGGCTTTGGCAGATTATATATTACAGGTGAGCCACTTTACAATAAGCGTAAAGTGTGTTGGAATCAATATTATAAGTATTCCCAAAAAAGGATTATCATTGGAGTTTACGTAGATAGAGACATATATATATTCAAAATACATCATGTCACTCAACTACTATACGCATCTTTCTAACAATTTCAGCAATTTCTCCCTGTTACAAAATCGATGGGAGAGACCAAGAATGAAAAACGCATTTTGACTATAAGTTAGACCAGATATAAAGGGGGGAATATATGTAGCAACACAAAGTCCTGTCAACAGCTTTGGCTTATAATACATTCACAAATCTAAAATAAATTCAAGTTGAACGTAGCCTGGTATTTTAGAATCATAACGACCCAGTAAGACTCGATATACAGTGAAAAAAGAGACGAAAACATGGTAAAAATGCAAAGTAACGAAAGGAAATGAAATGAAAAGAGGGGCTAAACACAATCACTGTCGTTCCCAATTCGCCTTCAAAAACTCAAGGAAGAAATCTAAGCACATGCACATCAACAATCACCAAAGGAAACCCCATTTTTGTGCTCATTAAATGGTCTCCCAGCCACCGCTGTTAATCTCTGACTCCAGTTTGCGGCTGATGGTAGCAGGGATCGAATGTGACAGCCAGACATCGCGTAGTAGCCGGTCGTACCGCTTCTGATTGAGGATAAGCTGGCGGTTGCGGCGGAGACCGGGATCGACTTCGCCGTGACGGTCGAGGTAGGGCGCGTAGTGCCAGGATCCGTTCGTATTGTGCAGGTAGAGAACCGTGCATTTGCGAATATTGATGAAAAGGCCGACGTTTTTACCACACCTATTATGGAAGACTGGTTAGTGGGATAGTACTTGTAAACGAAGTGGGAGGGGATAATGACTTTTGAAGATGTTGGTTGCAGCCGCCAAGCTTGTTTGCCATGCAGCATACTGCCTGTGAACAGAATATTTCTCCGCAGAATAGACAAATACTGGGATCAGTGAGTTCCTTCTTGGAATTGGGGCAACGGCGACGGTTTGCCTCTTCGATCAGGCTATCGAAGTACTTGGGAAGTCCAACAAGCTCGAAGATAGCAGGGTGCGACAGGCTGGGCCAGAGACGGTGGTCTTCGAAGCGAATGCCAGAGCGCGAGGCGTTCCAATGGAAAATCCATCCAGAAATGACTGCGTCGAAGGGGCTGTTTGTCTTGCGTGCGGGCTTGACCGACATGAGAATCTCATCAATGGAAGGCAGTTGAAGTGCTTTGGTTAGGCGCTCAAGCTCAGAGGACTCCACATCGGCGAATCCTGTGTTGGGGAACTCGACGCCGTGCTGGACATGAAGAAGGATAACTGCCTTGCGCAGAAATACTAGTCCGTAGCTCGTAACAAGTCGCCGGACGGCAGTAATGATGCTTGGGGTGGCAGTTTCCTCGCCATCTTTGACATAACCACTCTCAGCGGGGAAGGAGGAGCCCTCAGCACGGCCGACAGAGTTCGCCTTCAGTTCCGCAACGATCGAGTCAAAGAACTGCTTGGTCACTCCGAATTGTTCTTCAGATAAATCAGCAGCCATAATATGATCCTCAGGGTGGGCGGCGAGTTCCTCCTTCAATCCCAGTGGCCATAGAATGAAAGTGACAGCGACCTTAACAATCTCAGCCACGAAGCACATCCGCACAAGATGCCTGATATCAATATTGAGAACTGGAAGCAGAGACAGTGATGACTCTGCGAGGAACACAAAGGTATCCATAGCGAGTAGAGGCTCGATGTTACGGACATCATTGAGCAAAGCCGTCCCACTCAAACAAGGGTGCCCGACAAGTAACTGGCAAATCTTTTGACGATGCATCTCCTGGAACTCATTTGTTGGACGGCCCTTTGATGATCCTGCCGAGTGAAGACAGCCAACAGCAGCGTAGGTTAGCGCCGTCTCTGATAGAACACGCAGATGGGTAAGCGTTAGCGAAGGAATTGTGTCGAGCAAGGTCGAGCCAGGCTCTGACTCGACACCACGCTGCGCGATCTCCACTGCAGCGATGCTGAAGCCAAAGCTGCGAATTAGAGAATCAGTATGTACAAGATCTTCATTGCTATTCGCCTCCGAAGTGTTGTTGAACATTGAATTGATATGGTTCGTCTTGAATGTCTTCTTGATCCGCCGGTAGCTCTGAAGCAGTTCTGACATAGGGCTGTCCGAGGGACTCGACACATGCTGAAGTGGGCTGGAAGGTGTGAGGTCTTCGGTGGTAGGGAAAACACCTGGCATTGGCATGCGCGCTGGCGTGATGTATTGTGCAGGGACAGTAGCTGGGAAAGAGGAGACTCTCAGTTGATCAATATTATTGGAAAGCGGAGAGACCAGAGTCTTAGACAAATAGTCGATAAATATGTCAGTGTATTGTTGAGGATAAGCCTTCTCCTTCTCCATGAGGACTGGGAAGTTTTGTTGTTGGTTCAAGGCGTGCTTGAGGCCCAATTGAATCCACTGATCGAATGATTCAGAGGCACTGAGCGGAATAAGGGGAGACTCTTCCTTGCCCTTCCAGGTGATGGGGAGGAATGCATTTCCAAGAGCTTTGCAGAGAGGACAGACAAACTCCTTGAGGTTAGTGTTCTCGGGATGGTGACGCGCAATCTGCTGGGTGTGTCGCCGCTGCGTCGCTGTAAAGTACTGCTCAAAACAGGAGTAATGCATGATGTGCCCGCAGCCAGTAGTCACAGGCCCACGAAGGGTACTCTTTGCGTTGAACCCTTTACTCAGCCCAATCTTTTCGCTAATGACTTCACCGCCAGAAGAGTCAAGGCGCTTAATGGTAGTGTGGTTCTCTCCGGATACACCAAATGGTCGCACCTCTTCCGCGGACCTGTCCAGACTTGTGGGTGTCCTGAGTACCTCACGAATTCTATCGGAGTCCCTGATATCGGTCTGTCGCAGAATTATACTATCTTGGACCAAGGCAAAGGTACCGTAGAGCCTCGAATCGCTGGTCTCTTCCTGGCACAAAATACATGTTCCGCTAGGGTACTTCCATAGCTTCTTTTCTGGGGTAGCGTCTGTATCGGACTCAAGATCGCTGAAATCTTCTTCGCCCCAATCGATGTTACCCTGGGTGTTCAAGAATTGTTGTTGCTGCTGCTGGAACTGCGCCATCACCTTGGCTTGCCTCTCCAGGGCTTGCTTCTTCTTGACTTCCTTGTCATGATCTGCATCAATTGCGGGAGAGTTGGTGTCAATTCGGTCGAAGGGGAATTTGAGAGACGCAGTTGCCGATGAATACGTGCGAGGGCGCTTTTGCCACAGACGTTTGAGTATGTGGCGGATTTTAGGGCCAGATGCGGCAAATTCAGTGGTCACCGAAATTCTCTCCAACAAACCGACAATGGTCAGATGGCCAGCGTTGATCTCTCGGGTCTTTGACAAGGCATTCCAGTTGAATGAATTGGAGTGCTCTTCTACCATATCAGTTTCCTCGGAATCATCTTCTAACACTGCTGCAAGTATAAGATGCAAAATCACTTGAAGGAAAGTCTCAACACGTGTCGGTGGAATAGCTGGTGTGCACTCTTTTGATGAGATGACGTATTCCAAACATTGGTGAACAATCTGTGCAAAAAGCATCGTTCCGGCGAATCGGGGAAGACCTGAGAACACTCCGGAGCTGATGGGTCGGAGTTTTGGCTCAAAAACAATGTCAGATGCATCCTTGCCTGTCTTTTTCGCCATCCATTCCTTGTAGATATTCTCTGCTTCGTCTCTTTGGTTCTTTGTATAATGTGCGCTGTAGGGATCAATGAGATCGAGATGTTCGGGCTTCAACTCGAAGGTACCAGAGTCACTCAAGCCCTCAGGTGGGCGGAAGTTGGCGACGTCTTCCAACACATCTTGGAACATATCGGAGTCCAGAAGCTTGTCGCTAAGGCGGGTTGAGAGGTCGGAGAAAGACAGCGGCTTGAAACACAAGACATGAGCGATGTCACGTTTGATGTTTTCGTGGGTTAGATGGGTGCTGTCATCAATGGCAGTCAAAGATGTTCGGTCCGTCAGGAGTATTACTAGTAGATGAACGAATTCCTCTGCCACATCTACAATCTGGGTATCTTCGTATCCGGGACGGGGCATGTAGGTCCGAGCCATCCACTCAACCATGCCAAAGCGGTGTGCAATGGAAGCAAGAACTCTGCTAGGATCACAAGTTACTAGGGCAGTCTGGAGAAGGAAGATGTCTCTGTAGTAGGCAAAGTCACGAGAAGAGACTCCACGGTACTGAGACATTTGATGTCGGAGACTGAGACCATTGCGAACCCACATGCCAGCCTTCATTTGCGCTAGCCAAGCACAAACTCGAAGTGGATAGTCAAACATGGCCAGAAGCAAGTCCTCCGGTCCCAGGGCAAGCAAAACATCATCAACGCTACTAGGGTTGGCGGTCTTGGCGGCATGGATTTCACTCCTCGCCGCATTGGCAGCGTCGAAGAGAACATCACGCATAGTCTCGCTGCTTATATCTCGTCCACATTCAACAAGCCATGACAATGTGTAGTGAAGGGCGTGGTGAAAACTGATAGATCCACGTTCCACCACGAATTCCACCACCCGATGGCAGGGGACTTGGCCAGAGGCGCCGACCTCAAAATCGAAAGGTGGCAGCAGTTTGAATCTTACTTCATCCTTTATTTCTGCCTGGTCAAACCGCTTGCGTTCTACGCCAGCTGAATGGAGAATCGCAGTAGTGGTGGTGGTCTCGATTGCCCTGAGAAGGTTGTCACCATTGTCAATTTCAGGGTTGCGGAAAGACTCGCAGAATTGGCGGCAAAGTCGGTTGATTTCTCGCATGAGAATTGATGCACTGATCCAAGCGTCCGTTTCGTATTCAACGTGCTCACCAACAGCGCGGACATTGGGGCAAATACCCTGTGACAGCTTGACGAGATCGAGGAATTGAGGAAGATATTGTTCCTCGGTCCGCACACGGTGCTGGACATATTCAGATTGGAGAAGGTATCGGAGGTCAAGGAAGAAGTGGTAGAGACGCCTGTTTGTAACTGAGCCAGCATCAAATGCTAGCGTAGCGTTGGGGTTGACGGAATGGGGTTCACCAACTTGTCTCGTGGTCAAGAAGGTATAGAGAATAGACATCACCTTCGTGAGGAAGTTGCCTCGCACTACGATTTCTTCGGTGATAGAGGGGGTCGTGAGAAGCTGCAATGAAAGGTTGACAATCGAGTGGTCCGGCTCTCGATCCGCGATGAGGTACAGTTGAGCCAGAGCCGTGTACAATGCAGACAAACGAAGACCCATAATGCGCTTGAACTGAGGAACATTGACAACAGTGCTGATATAGAGATCACGCAAGTCCGTTCGTGTCTTCTTCCACAACCTCAAGTCATAGAGCACAAGCCAGTCTAGGCGAGTACGCTGCCACAGGTCTTCATATGGAGGTACTTTTTCACCTGGAGCGGGAATGGCCGGCCGGACTTGCCAGTGACTATCTGTGATCGACGGTCTTTGCCGGTGCGAGCCGGGAGTCTTGGGGATGGCGATATATCCAGTCGGGCCGGACTCAGGGCCGGGACTTTGAGATGCAGACGGGCCTCGTTCGGCAGAGGACCGATCTGCGGTTTGAGCCGGTGCCAGTCGAGGAGGTGGCGGCTGGGTCCCAGTCAGTCCGGCGAGAATGCGCTCTGCTAGAGCAAGTTCCTCATCTGCACCCGCCAAGATCATATCTTCATCTTCTTCCTGATCACGAGAGAGTTCGATTTCCATTTCATCGTCATCCTCATCATCAGCATCGTGGGCCTCGACGAAGTCTTCGTCTTCATCTTCATCGATAACATCGTCATCAAGCATGTCTTCTTCGTCATCATCAGCGGTCAAGATGACCTGACCATGATTAGGTAAATTAATCATGAGCGTGCGACCCGGAAGGTTCTCAGTTTGCTGATGATCATCAATGCCCCTCATGCCGATATCTTCGTTATATCCTTCACTACCCTTTTTCCAGGGCGTAAGCATTTCCTCACAGATGATTTGCCTCAAAATCTCATTATCCTCGAGAATTTCACAGCCGGCAATATCAGCCAACCATTCCACTATCGTAGTGCACATTTGCTCGCGGAAAGTATCGCGCGCAGAGCGCACCGTGACGGTAACCTTGATCTCCTCAATTATCTTAGAAACGCCCAACAGCCTATTCAGGTCCCTCGAATACTTGATTGCACTGCGGCCCATATCGTTTGTTTCATGAGCCCGCGCAAGGCCAAAGCTATCTCGTTCACGACAAGCACGAGTGACCTGATGAGAGACATCGCGAATTGTATGCTTCTCATCATTCCACAGCATAACCACAAATTCCGGTTCTTCCTCCTCTTCATCACCGGCGCCATACCAGTCCGGACACAACCGGGAAGCCTCCTCATCTTGCCTGATGCTCTCGACAGTCTTCGGGAGGCGCAATTGCTCCGGGGAGCAGGAGATGACATCGCAGAAGTAGTCGAGTGCACGGGATACAGTCAAGCGGATTGTGGCCACAAGCTCAGGAGGCAATACCCGCTTCGCTCGCTCCTTGCCCTTGGTATTACCACTATCGGTATGAATTGCGCAAAACAGCGGCAGGCGCCATGCTTCGTCATCACCGCAGTCACAGCAGCCACAATTTCCGGAGGAAAGCGAAATCTGATATTGATGACCAGTGTGATCCGAGGAATCGAAGCATCGACTACATAGCACGCATGTATCATCTGCAGCACATGTCACGCAACGGTATGTGGCTTCCCCGGCACGGAAGATATGACCGCAGCGTTTGCCCCGCGCTGCCTCACTGTACTCCGCTCCTTCCCGGGCACCTTGAGCCTCAGCGAGTTTCCATGGTCCAGCCGGAGTTCCTTCTGGGAACAACTGTTGTAGTAGATCTGTGTTGTGTCCGACGAGCGATCGGAAGAGAAGCTCTAGCAGGTCCTTCTCGGCAGCGGGGCCATAGCGGAAGTTATGTTTCTTGGGTAACCGGAGAAGACCATCACCGAGTAGCTTCTCACATTCCCCGAGCATGAGCATGATTTGTTGTTGTGGCCGGGTTATCGTAGCGGCCGCTCAGGCTATCACAAGTGAGTGATGGAACGGAGCGCCGTTGTTGCGACAATGCGCTCAAGGTAGTAATGGGCTGACACAGGCGTGGTTTCTTCGCGGGTATGCAGGCGGTAATGAAATTTTCAAGTGAGAACTCAAGAAATCAGTCTCAGTCGAGTCGATAGGGTTCTCAGATGTAGTTCACGTTGTTCACACAATGATACTTTGTGGTGGGGGGAAAGTGAAAGCAACGGGTGAGGGTGGACCAATACAGGCGAGCAGATCAGCACAGATACGGTGAAGTCATACGCGATTGAAATTTGAATGTGGAGCTCAAGGCCCAAAAGGTCAGAAAAAATTATATGAAGTAGTTAAATGAAGAGTGTTTGTAGAGATCGGAAGGTAAATTTTTCCTTATGACATCGATGGAACCGACCTCTCAGTAAACGCCACACGCTACTACGGCCTGACCTACAGAAAGCACGCCACTGTTTGACCTCGGAACATTTGAAGTTATAACTGAGACAAAAACAATCGACCGCTATACCTGATGTAAATCTATCTGGCCCAAAGGATTAGGGACATTATATGTAAGAACACTCCGCTGCGCTTTCATTTTACATGTGTTTTAGATGTTGTTTTAGATGTATACCAATGCAGTAACAACATTGAAGGCATAAACTGTATAGAGAACCAGGGAGATTGAAAGACAAAATACAGATTTCCATCTATCGCGTACAAGCCCACATATGGGATGAGAAACAACAGGCACGAGCTTCGGTGGCTTTCCATGCCCCTTTACCCGCGGTAAGATATACCCAACATCACTTTCGGCAAGTGTATTTACTCGTCATCTTCCTCCTTAACCATATAACGGTGCTTGATGTCCTTCCATTGGCGCTGTAAGGTGAGAGAAATAGTTAGCGTGGGTCCTAGCCGCGGGTATTGTAGTTCAGCGGGAGAGAGGATCACATACGCCCTGGTTCCAGCTGTCCCAGACCTTGTTGGAGGTGATGTCGAAGGCACTGTTTCGACAATGCATGGTCAGTATTCTGTATAAGGTGCACAGCATGTCTTAACGCGCTCGGACACTGGATGTAACCCACAGCTCAAAAGCGAAAGCGCCGGCAAAAGCAGTGGTCAGGAGAACAGTGTTCTTGCGGATGAAGGTCCTAAACACAGCGAAGATAGCTTCAGTTAGATTTCAATTGGACAATTTCGAGCGCGATCGTAGGACCTAGGAAGGGGAGACATGCGAGTAGATAGCGTTTGCGAGCTGTAATGGGAGAGGTCAGTCAGGACATAGCAGTGCAAATGGGAGCACTGGGAGAGGGAGTATAGACATACGCCAGCCATTGTGAGAGATTGGGGTGTTTTCACACGACCTAACTTAAAGAATCGACAGGAGGATGGGGCAACGAGAGTTGAAGTTGTGAGGGTGAAGTTGCGAAGGTTGAATCTGCGGGAATTGCCGGTCCGCTGATTGGCCGAGCCTCCGGCCTTCCGCACTCAACTTTCAAATGTTTGCGTTGTTTTTCTCTTTTGATCTTTAAAGATATTGATCTTGGCCTTGGAGCTAGACTCTGTCAAGTTCACAACAGAGAACCTTCATTTTGCTTTTTCATTACTCAAATTTGACCTTACACACCACACCATGGCCTCCAACGTCGCCAGGTCCGGCATCACCACCGACGCCAAAACCGGCGAACGATACATTCCCTCCTCAGTCCGTGCCGACGGTTCTAAGCGCAAGGAGATCCGCGTGCGCCCCGGCTACAAGCCCCCCGAGGATGTCGAACTCTACAAGAACCGGGCAGCGGCAGCATGGAAAACCCGAGCAAATGGCGGGGTGCCGGGTGCGGAAGCATTGAGCAGCGAAGACGACAAGACGAGGGCCACAACGAAGCCCACAACAACCACCGCCACTGCCGCTAGCAATAAGAACGCCAAACGCCGCGAAGCCAAGCGAAACGCGAAGGAAACCGCCGAAGCCGGTCCTACCGCTGAGGGCAAGGGCAAGGGCACGGAGTCAAGCAACTGGCGTGTGCCCGCACCCGCACCTAAGAAGGAAGAGAAGCCTGCTGAAGAGCCAGTTGATCTCGAAGCTGAGAAGGAGAAGAAGGCCCGCAGTCTAAAGAAGAAACTCCGCCAGGCGCGGGATCTTCGCGACAAGAAGCAGCAGGGAGAGGCCCTGCTGCCCGAGCAGTTGGAGAAGGTCATCAAAATTCAGGAACTTATCCGGCAGTTGGATGTGTTGGGATTTGATTCCAACGGTGATAAGAAGATTGGTATCAGCAATGAGAATCCTTGAATGTCTTTTTGAACCTTCAAATGCGGGGTCAGACCAAATTCAATATCCCATACCCATGTGTCGGGTCTATGCCAATATGCATATCATTGTCATCGGTGCTTCCTGCAAGTACCCTAGGACATATTTTGGGAGCTACAAATCACCCTACATTATTGTGGCAAGTGATTGGAAGTGGGGTGTGAGAAATACTACCTATATGGTAGGAAACATTGCAACCAATCGGTTCCAGCCCTCCAACCGCCCATCGCCTCGCCTGGGGGGTTCCGGATGCTGTCCCAGCTATCCTCAATCGGAGGGTCTAGGTACTCTCTTCCTTGACCCTGATGGAATCAGAACTGAAGAGGGCAACGGACTTCACATGGATCAAATCGAACCTGTTGTCGACCGAAAAAGGGCTGGCAGTGAATTGGACATTATAAATTGACTATTTTAGATATCGGCCAACGCCGATTTGCAACTTTCAACAAGAAAAGACTATTGTTACAAACGTACATTTACTATACATGGCTTGGGCCTTTACTTGGGAATGTATGTACATTCCCAAGTAAAAGTAGCAAACCCACATGAACCAGTCACGTAGCATCAGATTTTGGAATCAACCAGGCGAACAGGAGATGTCACAATGCCGCCCTCGAGTTTCCAGCGTGTATAATCAAAGGAGGTCCACGGACGCCACGCACTGGGCTCATCATTGAGCCGATTTCTTCCAATGCCGTAGGTGGCAGATAGAATACCTTGCTTGACACAGTCGCCCACACTTACGCCATTATACCAGTTTCCCGCGAGAATAAGCCGGTTGCGGTACTCCTTGCGAACTGTGTTCGAGAGCATATACATGCGGTCCAGATGGCCGACTGTGTATTGAGGGATCGCATCCTTCTGGAGACGGCTCCGTGCGACAGTTGGGGTATCAGTGATATTCATGTGTCTCTTAAGCATGTCCCGGGCCATTTTCACTGCTGTGTCATGGTCTGGATACTCTTCGAAGCCATCCCAGTAATGTCCGCCTAACATCACGGTGAGTTTCGTTCCAGGTGCGGAATCTTGGCTGAGTTCTGATGATGAAGGATCTGTTCCGTTTCCTACACTAGAGGACGAAGCGAAGATGACGCCAAGTCCACATTCTGGGTTCTGCTCATAGGGTATCGAACGTGGTATAAGGTATCCAAAGCCATCCTCCACAGGCAGAAGATTGGGATTTGGATAATAGAGATTAATGACCATTGCCGTCACGGCGTAGTTCTGTTTGCGTAGTAGAGATGGGGTCAAGCCGACAGGTCTCAGCTTGGCCTGTGACTGCTCGGGCTTGCGCATGACGTTCGCAAGTGCGACTGGAGGAATAGTGGAGATGACATATTCATAATCAAACGACATGTTTTGGCCGTGCCTGGCTGACCAATATTCCATCTATGGACAGTCAGCATCAATCCCGGGACCAAGTGAGGTCGGTAGAAAGTAGCATGGCAAAGCAGGATGGTTCACATACCGCAATCCTACTAGAACCTTCCCATGCACTCAAAGCTTTGATCTCGGTGTTCATTCGGAATTGAACTTTGCCGGATGCTTCCAAGGAAGCGATTAGTGCTTCAATAAGCTGACCAACTCCCCTCTTGAAGGTGAAAGTGGTAGCTCCAGCTGCGAGGACTTCTAAATCATGCTGATGGCGCACTAATTCAGGGCCTGCAGGCATTGCGTCTATAGCCATAAAGTCATCCATATTCCGAGTCTTTGTTTTGGAAATCGACCTGGAAATAAGAGATGCTGTAACTCCACCAGAAACCAACCCACCGATGCCCCCGATACCCCCCTCAAGGTTGCGGATGTTACCCAGCAGTGTCTGGGCACTCAATCGATCGATATCACCAGCATAAATTCCATGATACACAGCGGAGACGAGATTATCTGCAACTTTGGGGCCAAAACGACGTCCGATGAAGTCCGCAACAGACTCATCCTTCGCCCATTCAGTTGGGTGCCGTGGCGGAGCGAAGACATCTTTCGCTATTCCCGAAAGTAATTTGTCAAATACCGGCTCCTTCAGAGTATTCATGAAACTGTCGAAGTTCTCCCCAAAAGAAAGTTCAGGCTTCGGCACCGGCATGCGAACGAGACGGTCCGGGTAGTAGATGTAGCGATTCTGGGCCGCGGGGCTCGTGCTCGGGGTGACAATGAGGTCTTTGTACAAGCCTAGATTTGTAGCCTTTCCAAAGGGTCAGCATATCAAGCTATTTCAATTACAAGTGCGTACACATCAGCAATACTCACCAGGTAAAGCAGAGGGAGAGAGCCTGGCAGCGAGCTCCTTAACGTCCGCGGCCCATACTCGAACACGACATTCCCACCATTGACAGGGACCGTTTCGGAGTAGATCCAACCACCGAGCCGGTCCGTTTTCTCGAACAAGTTGATTGTTCGGCATGTGGGGTCTTGCGCGAGTTGCCAGGCGGTTGTGAGGCCAGTGATGCCACCGCCAAGAACGGCAGCAGTGTATGTACGTTTTTGACCATTGAGAAGATTCAATTGCCTTTGCCTCGGTCTAAGTGTTCTAGAGACACATGGGAGTCTCATCTCTGCTGATCGGAGCAAGGTTTGGTCCGCACTTGGTTGGAGAATTCAACCTAAACCCGAAGGTCCTCGGGACCTTCCGTCCTTACTTAAGCTACGCGGGGAGGGGTGGAGCCCTAGAGCTCACCCAGTCCTCATGCTCCTACAACAATCTATAAGCTTGCCCAATGGTTCATGAGACAGTCGCGAATTCGTCTTCGCTTCGGTATTATTCTTTTGAAGATCAACGGGGGAATCTATGAACAGGACAGATAATAGTGTCTGAAACAAAAGCAAATGCATAAAGAGTATCAACGCCCTTCCCTCCAGCCATTCCTCGTTCATTAGTCAAGATTGGATTGTACATGGTGTTCTTCGCTCCGGAAACGGACTGTTGTGGGATGTTTATTTTTCTGGGTTTCGGTTTTTAAACAGTGATTTTTCTTCATTGGGTCATGTCAGGCGAAGTCACGCGGTCAGCTCCTGGCTCTGGGTGTTCTCCTCGGTCTCCGGCTTGATCAACTCTTGCGGTCCATCCACATCCGTAACAAACTTGCGCTCGCTTACATGCTCTCCGGAACGTGGAGTCCACACTTTGTCAGTGTAAGCACCCCGCTGACCCTCGACGTGCTTGTAGGTGCATTTGGGGTTCAGGCAGGGATTGAACTTGCAGGCGGTCTCAATATGTGTAAACTTGCATCCTTCGGTCTTGCAGTCGGCTCCATTGCGACAGACTGGCATGCTCGGGTGCTTGAAGTGACAGGTGGGGTTGGTGCAGTGAGGGAAGAACCGACACATGGCCTCGGCCTGGTGGGCGGATCGAACTGCTGGTGAAGGGTGGCGTCCGGTACATTTCTTGTTCTTGCAAGCTGCACCGAATGAACAAGTGTCAGAAGGATCGATTGAAGTGCCTTCAGGTGCAGCAGGTGATTGATGGGCGAATGGGCAATCTTGGCGCGCGCATCGTTGGTTGAAGCGACAAATAGTGTCGGGGTTGCTTTCATCCTGTTCACCACCCGCTGTGCTGTCCATATCCACATCTGCGCCTTCTGCCGCTCTGGGCTTATTGTAGCCACGCCTTCCTCCACGCTGGCCACCACGCTCGACCCGATTAAACAGCGAACGGCCATGGGAGCCATTTTGGCCACCGGTTTGGAAAGCGGGGTTAACAGCGGGTGGCATGAAGCCAGGCATGAATTGAGACATCATCCGGGCCTGTTCTTCCAACATCGACATAAGCTGCATCTGGTTTTCGGGGGTCATTTGCATCATGGGGTTGCCTGGCATTCCCATGGCACGGCCACCGCGACCACTTTGTTGTCCGACGCCTCTCATTTGACCCCGATTATTGTGGCCAATGCGCCCGTTTCCTTGTCCCCGAACACGATGCAGGGCTGCATCCGAGCCACGATCTAGGTTTCGGTTGATTTGGTTCAACATTCTTCCCTTGCCACCTCTGCCGTTACGCATCGCTTTCGGTCCGGTGGGGCTATTGAGGAGCACTGTTAGCATGTTGTAGACATTAGCAGAAAAGTGTGGTAAAAAAAACCTACATTGACTCATTTCCAGCCTCGCCCATCTCAGCATCCTGGCCGTTGGCTTGTCCAAATGTATTGGCCATCGCGTGGGCTGAGTTATCGAATTCCATCGCCGAAGGGTTCAACTGTCCCATGGTCAAATTGGTCGATGCTGGAACAACCCCGTTGATTTGTTGGTTGAGGATCTCGACTTGAGTGAAAAGCCATTGTGAAAACTCGAGGGCCGCAGTATCACCTTCCTGGAGGCCAAGGAAATCATTCGAAAGCTCGGTGGCGAGTTGCTCTTCGGTCTTGCCGTTGGCCAACATGAGAACGATGTATTCGATCAGTGGTGACTCTTGACCATCACTCCAACCCATCTCGACCAATTTTGGCTGGATGACATTTGCGACTGCTTGCGCAAGAGGGGTTTCCAACGTAATTTGAGGCAGCATGGCGAAGGCGATTGTGAAGTCAGGAAAAAGTGACAGGTCGGTGAGAAATTCACAAAGAGCGAGCAGTGCTGATAAAAGAACTTGCGCCACCTGATAAAGGTGTTTCGGATCTTATCGGCGCAACTAAGAATAGATATGATGAAAACAGTATGTAGTAGCGGTTGAGGTTAGAAATGAGGTTAATAGACCAGCAATAGGTTCCGGCAGAGAAAGAAAAGAAGACCTTAGCAAGAAGATTGAAGTGAAGCTAAAGACCCGATGACCAAAACGGATGTTTGATCACGTGGTTGAGGCTGCCGGCGGTGGGGTGGGGCAGTACAGTGCAGACAACCACCATATATGCCGAAAAGGTCATTAAGATCGATTTTGGTATCATTCAAAAAGAGATTTTGCTCCTGTTAAATTGTGCATGAATGGTCGGATGAAATAGATAAGAAATTCAATGTTGAAAGACGTAAGAAGGAGTGGAATTTGCAACTACGAAATTCAGGTTTATATATTCATAATGGCTATTGTTTCGCTACGAAGCTATTGAGCCGCGTTGTTGTGAATATCGTTGAATGGTTTCTACATACAAAGAGAAAGTATCTAGACAAAGAACTCACCGGTCAAGTGACATCTGAGAAGGTCTCAGAGCTTCTTAGGCAGGTGGCCTAAGGCATGAAGATGTCCTGAAGTAATTATCAGGCGTGTACTGCTTCAGGCCTTGATGAAGGACATGTCCACATATGCTGTGCAGGGACGTTTATGTGGCTGCAGGCAAATTGACAAAACGCTGTCGATCTCTCCTGTCGGAATCATATGCCACTGTCTGCCGAGGTATCATGTTTTTTACCATGCAGCATCTTCCCCAGATTGTCGGTGTACAGCACTTACATGGTATACATGTAGTTATACAATCTGAAACTGAACCCATAACTTTGAGGAGAATGTGTGTCTAGTACAGCCCTATATTCCAAAATGTATCTATGGGTCAAAGCAACCTTGGAATAAGCGGGATTACTGAACAAAGAATGAAGTCACATCATGCGGGGTTCGCACACATAGCTCCTTTGGGCCACTTTCCTACACCTGTTTGGGATATATAGAGTAAATATCATTGGACACGACAATTCTATAGGTGTCATCTTGAAAATTGGAGGTGGTCGTGCTCCGGAATTGATAAACGCTGAAATCCGTATGGTTCACAACTGTTTGACAAGTTCGCCTTTATAAACAAGGCTTCCCTGCCGTACGCTATATGACTATCAGTTCTTTGTCTCTTATTCTAAGTGTGCTCCCTTGAAGCTAGGAGTCAGACTAAACCCCAACTCGGTTCAGTCAAACGGCATTATGATCGAAGACATCCTCACGGGGACGACACTCAGTCGGGCCTCGCTATGGCTTTCAGGACTATTAATTGCATTCTGCGTATTCCGCAAGTTCCAGGCTTCAACCCAAATCGCCCGTCTTGGTGTCAGAGCTCCCAAACTCAAATTCCATCTCCCGTACGCTGTCGACTTCATCTTCCAAGGCTACCAAGCCAGTAAAGTGAACCGCGACATAGAATTCTGGGATACAAAGTTCAAACAAGCAGGCGGCTTAACAAAAGTGAAGACAGTCGAACTTGATGCCGGCATTTCTACCCGTATGATCATCACCAAGGACCCAGAAAATATCAAGGCACTCCTCACCGGCCAGTTCGCCGACTACGGCAAGGGCGAGTCCTTCCACCAGGAGTGGAAGGAGTTCCTAGGCGACAGTATCTTTACCACAGATGGAGAACTATGGTCTCGCTCCCGCCAGCTCATCCGTCCGATGTTCGTGCGTGACCGCATCGTCGACACAGAAATCTTCGAGAAGCACGTTCAGAAACTCATCCTGCTTCTAGGCGGCAGTAGTTCACCTAGCAGGAGCAAGATGGTGGACATCGGATCACTCTTCTTCCGGTATACCCTCGATGCAGCAACAGACTACCTGCTCGGAAAGGGCACAGACAGTCTAGATAACCCGGCAACACGCTTCGCCGAAGCATTCAGATATGTGCAACAGCGTCAAGCGGAGTACTTCCGTTTCGGGTGAGTGATACTCGATCCTGTGCGACGCAAGCACATACTGCCATTGGGGCCTCGCAGAAGCTAATCTGAGATCAATCCCTACGATAGAGTCTTTAGCTCCATCATGTCCCGCACTGAATTCCGCAAGAATCTCAAGATAATGGACGAGTTCATCCAGCCATACATCCAAACCGTCCTCGCCCACTCGCCCGATGAACTCAATGAGAAGTTCACGAAGCATGATACATTCCTCGATGCCCTAGCCAGCTTCACCCGCGATCCCCGCGTTCTCCGTGACCAACTCGTTGCCGTCCTCCTCGCAGGGCGCGACACAACAGCCGCCACACTATCCTTCTGCCTCTTCGAGCTCTCGCGCAACCCAAAAGTCGTCGCCAGGCTACGCGACGAGATCCGCGATAGACTCGGCGTCGGCGCCAACGCCCAGAAACCCAGCTACACCGATCTCAAGGAAATGAAGTACCTCAGTGCAGTACTGCATGAGACGATGCGTTTATATCCAGTTGTGCCATTCAACGTGCGGTACTCTCTGCGCGACACGACCCTTCCACGTGGTGGTGGACCGGATGGGCTAGCGCCTGTGGGGGTGCGCGCAAACTCGCGGGTTATGTACTCAACGATGATGATGCAGCGGGATCCTGATCTGTATGACGACCCCGGATCGAAGAACTACTTCGATCCTGGTAAGTGGATTCCTGAGCGGTGGGTTTCCGGCTGGCAGCCCCGGCCGTGGTATTTTATTCCGTTTAATGGTGGACCGCGGATTTGTATTGGGCAACAGTTTGCTATTATTGAAATGGGTTACACCGTTATTCGGATTCTACAGGCTTATGAGCGCATTATTGCGCTGCCGGTTGGCGGGAAAGATAAAGTTGAAGATCCGGTGCTTCGGTTTGAAGTTACCCTCAGTCCTGGCTCTGAGTTGAATTGCGTTTTCCTGAAGGAAGGTGAATAGGCTGCACACAGTGCTGCTGGATCTGTGGTTGATACTTCAGTCTACAGTGCGATATTTTTCAGACATGAATTTATGCCCTCCAAAAAGAAAAGGTCACATAAGCCCTATCTATACAAGGCCTCATTCTGATTGCCAACATAACTAAACAGAAGGAGAGTGTCTTCAATAAGAAGGTTGCTATGAATCCAGCACCGACAGCTACCTGGCACTAGTTAGCTTTATTTCTAAAGTCCTCTTTATCCTTCTACTATTGAAGGACCCTATAGATGAGACGACAACAGATGGCCTATATCTGGGCCAAATTTTGGGCAACAAAATTGAGCCATTTACTTTCCAATTCTGAGCTGCCTGCACTATATATTATACACTTCAAGCACTGCCCTGGTGTCTCAATTGATGAGTTAATGATCTGCCATCATGGACTTCTATAGAAAACATAAAATGCTGATCATCAGTGCCGCTCTGATGTACAAAGTCAAATGTATTAGCCTGCCGCAAATGGACTCCGCATCCGCATCTTCTCGCCGTATAACCACAGTACGAGAGGGATCGGCCAACCGATAGCGATAGCCACAAATGCGAGCAGGGAATTACCCCAGCCTAGGCCCAGGCGCTCGTATAGGCTTGACGCGAAGAGTGGGAACCCGAATCCAGCCAGCGAGCGCAAAACAGTGGCAGCGCCCAATGCACTCGCCGCATATACGGTGTAGGTATCGACAATAAATGCCTGGGTGCACTATGTTGATGAGATGAAATGTTAGCGTTCTACAGGCGACATAGGACACAACTAGCACTCTTCTAGCATTTTTTCGTCCTCGCCAGAGGCGAGTAAAAATATTTGAAGACTTACCAAGGCTCCAATTATGATGCCAGCAGCGATCAAACATGCCCCGATATTAGGCCCTATCCAGTGCGTCTTGTACTCCGCTGTCCAGCCGTAGATGAACAAACCCAAAGGAACTAATACTGCACCAGGCAACATCATCGGGACGCGGTACTCTGGCCGTCCCGGGCTTGAATACCGCCGTTTCAGCGCAATATAAATCCTATCCTGCAGCGGAGCGACCACCTGCGCGCCGAGGAAGAAGCCCAGTCCGAGAGAGATGTAGTTCAGGCCTCCAATCCCGATGCTTTCTCCGTATCCCTTTGGTTTGGGTGCCGAGAACAGATCCGGAAACGATACAAGCACTAGGTACATAAGTCCGAACAGGAAGGTCAGGTATAACGCAAGCACCTGCAGGATGATTTGCGTCCCGAGCAGCCGAAAGGGGCGCGTCAAAGCAATCTTGAGGGTACTAAGGGCGGTGCGGTTCTGTACATCGAAGGCTGTGTGCAACTCCGTGTTCCCACTTGCCTTGATCAGTTTATCGCGTTTCCGGGCGAGCAAGACGGGTGCGTAGGTCTCCCGGAGAAAGAAGAGGCCCAGGCACTGTACCACGGCGTCGGCTATTGTCGTTGCGTAGAAAGACCATCTCCAGGTTGTATTCTCTGTGATGAAAGCTCCCGCTAGGCCCCGGAGGTAGGGTTAGTTCTTTTCCTCTGTAAATGGGGCTCACATACCGATGGGACCGATAGCAGGCCCGAAAAGCGGCATCAATGAGTAAATCGAAATCGCAAGCCCTCGCTGCTCAGCGGTGAAAAGATCGGACACAACCCCTCCCCCGATGGCTAGTGGAGCGGATCCGCCTAACCCGGCGAGAAACCGAAAAACGATCATTTGGGCTTTAGTTCTAGCGAGACTACAGCCAAGATTGAAGAATAGGTAAAGGAGATTTGTCATCTGTAGGACCAACATGCGACCATAGATCTCCGATAATGGCCCGACACTGGGAAGTGAGGGAAGGAAGAGAGGTTAGCTGAGACACTGGAACATTATGCAAGGTATGAATGATGAGGCACCAACAATAAGGGGCCTACGGCATAGGCGAGGACGAAAACTAAGAGTCGGAGTTAGTTAACTCGGTCATCTTTCTAAGGAGTCAAGGCTCACTAGACATAGCAACAGCCTGCTGAACACCGGCAGGTATATCTAGATCGCTACCGATAATAGTCAGGGACGGGGCGACCATAGAAGAGGATAATGGCGAAATGAGTGAGTAGGTCGAGACAATAAACAGAATCAGCCATTTCTTCTTCGACCCCCAGTTCTTGGGGTTCTCCAGGTCGTCAGGCCCATTCCAGTTGACAAGATCTGGGTCGCTTGGGTCATGGTTAGGACCTGGTGTTGTTGCCTCTCTTATCTGTGCTTGTTTCTCCGTATCGCTTAAAGAAACGCGGGAGGCCATTGTACGCGTTTGAGTACTCCGCACTTGGTCAGAGCGATCGGCAGGTCCACGCTGTTGTTCAGAAGAAGCGATACTCGTTGCTTGTAGTCGATTTTCTTTTCGATTTTCTTGTTGAGGTATGAAAAGAGGAAGCGAATCTTGAGAAATGTTCTACACTAGAACGTCAATCCAGAAATTCACCCGCTTATGGGCCGTCTATCGAAGTTGAAGAGTTGCTGCCAACCCCGAGCTATAGGCCAACCCCGAGCTATAGATAAATTAAAAAAAGTTCGAAGTAGGGGTCTTCATTTGGAAATGCCCAGGGGCCGAACCGGAGGCCGTGCCCTAGACTAATATCTGCCCTATAATAGTCTCTAGTCTGACTCGTCTGACTCTAGCCTGATGTCTAGTAAATGGCATAACGAGTTTTGAAAACGGAGGGTATTAAAGGTTGAATTACAGGCTGTAAGCAGTAAATGAGGGTATGTAATTTTGGTAAAAAAGAAATGTAAAAGCCGGTTAAAAGTCATAAAAACAACATTTACCAAGGTCATTCTAGTCATTCTAATGTGTACAGGCGGTGTACAGGCGGTGTAGCCAGTCTCTATGGAGTACGCACCGGTTAAAAGCTTGTGGGATGTACCCTTCGGTTCGGATCGAACCGAATTGGAGATCTATGGATCACATCATATCCGTAATACATGTCGCATACAACATACCAGAGGCTAGTTACCCCGGAGCTACTCCGGAGTCCGATCTCATACACAAATCTGTTTTTCTAAACCAGCTAAATTCCTCTATTATTGGCAGCTTATTACCTCACTTTTATACCACTAGTATTATAATTATAATTACCTAGGTATGTCACGGAGCGGGTAGCTGCTGCCTACGTGACCATTTTAGTCGGGAATCCGTAGCTTTTGTAAAGTGTTTAGTCGAGAGGGAAAATCACAATATAGAGGGAAGAATGACAGATGTATTCTATAGTTCTTCCTTTATTTTCTTTGAAATCCCTCCTTCTATCCCAATTCATATAAGTGTAACTTATTAAGCGCGGAGACCAGATGAGTAAGACACAGCCTACACCTGGGCAGCTCCTTGTTCTTAAAGGCGGCGTGGGACTAATACTCCACCAAAATTAGGCACGGCTATTCTTCAGATCTCACCTGTGGTCAGAGTCATGACCTCCCCTGACACCATCATGGACCAAAATGAATCACACAATAATGTTTCTGAGTCCTCGCCACTCCTTCACAACCAGATGAAAAATGAGGTACAGAAAAAGAGGCTATTTTGGCGCAAGCACTGGATCAAGCTGCTTCTTTGCGCTTTTTCTTTCGTCATGATGCTTGGTGACAATCTCCAGCCAGCTGCCTTGACTCAAATATTAGAGACCGTCATCTGCGAAGACTATTATCGTATGCACCCGCTACCCACTGAGCAACCAGATCAGCGTTGCAAAGTTCAACCGGTGCAAAAGGAGCTCGCTCTGGTGCACGGCTTTCAACAGCTTGTCCCTCTCTTTCCAGGTCTGCTGTGCACAGTGCCATACGGCCTACTGGCCGACCGGATCGGACGAAAGCGTGTACTAGTCCTCAGTGGGGCTGGCCTTTTGGCCGCACTGTCCTGGACCATGGCCGTATGCTACTGGCGAGTTGTCTCCATTCGCTGGGTACTACTTTCAGGGGCCTTCTTGTTTGTCGGTGGCGGAGACGCCGTACTTTCTAGTGTAGTTCATATCATGGTTACAGAGACAACGGCTGAGGCCGAATGGGCGCAGGTTTTCTTGTATCTGCACGCGGCCGACGTAATCTCGGGCTTCTTTGGCCCTGCGATTAGCGCCCCCTTGATGGAGAAAGGACATCCCTGGGCCGTTCTACTGCTGGCCGCAGTCGTGCTCTTCTCCGGCACCTTTGTGCTGATACAATTCATCCCAGAATCATTACCTCTGAAAAAGCATAATTTGTCACCCGACAACCCTAATTTGATCCCGAGTTCTCCAAGAACCCTTCCACAAAACAGACTCCCAAGCCATGCACAACCCTCGACTTTACCTGGTGCTATAACGGCCAAACTCGCGAAGCATCTTCCACATCGAGTCGCACGCGTCCTGAGTCCATTTCTGAACGTCGTGGCCTCTAACCGACAAGCCATTCTGCTTTTAGTGCTGTTCGCCCCTCAAACCGCTGCACGCGAACTTTTCACAGTGATAGGCCTCCAGTACTCCAGTGCTAAGTTTTCCCTATCCTATGCCCGGGGGAACGTTCTCCTATCTATCTTTCAAGGCGCTCAGGGCCTCTTTGTCCTTGTGCTTCTACCCTTGATCACACGCACTATCGCTGAGCCCCGCGGCTGGACAGCCTGGGCGCGTGACCGCCGGTACGCTGTTGCCTCCATGGCTGTGACTGCTTGTGGCCTCATGGTAATTGGCATGGCGCCTGCGCTGTGGGTTGAGGCCGCTGGGCTTCTATTTGTGGCCCTTGGAAGTTGTTCAACGGGATTGTTAATGAGTCTTTTGGGCGGAGCTGTGCGGCCGCACGAGGTGAGCACCGTCTATGGTGCGGCGCTATGTGCCAGTATGGTAACTCGGAGTATAACTGGTCCAGTTGTTAGTGTGCTGTTGGTGAAAGGCTTAGAGTTGGGGTGGAATTGGATGGGTCTGCCGTTTGCTACGATGGCGCTGCTGATGGCAGGTGTGACGTTCGCCGGTGGGCTTATTCGGTCTGAGAAAGCGGAGGAGGATGAATACCAAGAGTGATTAGTTTGAAAATCTTTCGGAGGGGGCCGTTGTTCTTGCTATTGAATAGGAAAATGGTGCACCAGAATGTTGGCTAGACTAGCGATAGTGGTCAACAACGTATTATAGACTACTCTGATTTATTACTACTCCTACCTAGTATACTCAGCATTCTCTAGTTTCCGCCTCCCGATTACGAGACTAGTGATCAATAGATTGGCTCATCTGCTACAAACTTGGTACAGAATCCAACGAGTGAGTGAACGAGCACCAAGGCCAACAAGAAACATGTCTGAAGAAACAGAGCCACTCAGATATTCAATGCTTGGAAAATACAAACACGCGCGCCTCAACGCTCTCCCGAGGCGAAGATGATGTGACGGACTCAATTTTGAATGAGGTATGCGGACATCCCACTAAACATATTAGTATCGAAGGCCCTTATATTTCACCGAAGCGACTTTCACTTACCAGGTTCACCAACGGTATGGTATGCCGAGTCAAAAATCTTGAAAATACAGACATCTTGGTTGGTCATCTTACTCATATAGTAGAAGCGGTGCCGCTCATTGAACTTGGCCAGGTAACTGCTTCGGACAAACTCATCGGTTATATACTCCATCTCATCGAGATCATCCATCGTTGCGGTGCGCGCATCACAGATGGTGAGGGGCCACTGTTCGACCACCCCCTTGACAGGACGCCAGACACTGAGGAAGCCGTCAGTCCAGACCCTTAACCCGAAGCAGACCATAAGATGGAAACTTACTATTAGATTATAAACTGAGACAACTTTTGACCTCATATCGCGATATATTACAGGCAAATGAGAAATTGCACCTCATCAATCGATCTATGTGATGGGGTTTATCCCTACGCAGCGGTATAGGGGTCAGGGTTCAAAACCCATTTTTGGGGGGAATTTGACAGCGCAATACAAGCCTCCCTAGGCTATAAACAGGAACCTTGGTTTTTGTTATGGTCTAGTGGTAAATAGCTGTATTTTACCTCCGACAGAATTTTTATGCCTGAATGCCTTAATTAGCACCGCCCTCTACACCGCTCTATACAATGTATGGTAAATTGATTAATACCATAAGTCCAAAAATGAAGCTTTTCATCTCCATATAAATAGTAGGATCTCGACTTTCTTGGACGGTTTGTATGTCAAAAATGAAGCCTTTCATCTCTATACAAATGGAAGTATCTCGACTTTCTTGGACGGTTTGTATGTCAAAAATGAAGCCTTTCATCTCTATACAAATAGAAGGATCTCGACTTTCTTGGACGGTTTACAAGTGTTAAAAATGAAGCCTTTCATCTCTATATAAATGGAAGTATCTCGACTTTCTTGGACGGTTTGTATGTCAAAAATGAAGCCTTTCATCTCTATACAAATGGAAGTATCTCGACTTTTTTTTGGCGGTTTGCATGTCAGAAATGAAGCTTTTCATCTCTATACCAATGCAGATATCTATCACTTTTAATTGACATACAAACCGTCCAAGAAAGTCGAGATCCTTCTATTTGTATAGAGATGAAAAGCTTCATTTTTGACATGCAAACCATCCAGGAAAGTCGAGATCCTTCTATTTGTATGTAGATAAAAAGCTTCATTTTTGACATGCAAACCGTCCAAGAAAGTCGAGATCCTTCTATTTGTATGGGGATGAAAAGCTT
>CAKMRK010000401.1:0-55111 GCA_928213465.1 Penicillium sclerotigenum | reverse complement strand
GTCATGTGATTATAGTAGAAAGGATACGTGTGTGTAAGAAGAAAGAGGGTGGTTGAATTGGTAATTGTAAGGCGTGACAGGCTTGGCAGTAATCAGGCAGAAATCAGGCCCAGGTGGTGCCGCCAGCCGTCCCCTTGGATTAATGGCCTGCATTTTTGCTTCGCCGCATTTCCCCTCCTCTCATTCCTCTTTTCTTCTTAATTCGGCATAGGCTACCAACTATCACATAGAGCCTATTTCTTCAATTAACATAAAAATAAATTGCGGCAAATGCAATATGAAGCGAGGCTTAACGCATCATTTTCACGAACGTACGAACTGTATGCTGTTCCAGAAGTCACATCTGAATAGCTGCCATATTTCTACTTAAGCGGTAGGTAAAATCCATATAGTAAGCACTATGAATTTCTAAACCGTTTTCAGCTTATCCTCATCAAAGAGTTGATCTCATTTAAGCTCCCATATGCTTCTCGGGATCTCTTAAAGCCCTTATTGGTGAAGGTTGTGAATGTGATGGGAACTCGGAAACAATTCGACTGATCAACGAGATAAAAAGATCCTATATTCTTCAATGTTCACACCCCCTATATCCCATAATAACAGGCTAGCTTTGGCAAGTTAGAATTCGAGTTCGAAATCTAGCCCGAGCTGAGAAATAACATACCGAAATAAATTCTGGCCGCTTGAGGACGAGGAACCTCATGCTTAGGGATACGAATCTTGGCTGCTAGGGGGCGTTTCCAACGAATGGGCATCACACTTCGTATTTTGGCGGTCAAGGATGGTTACTTGTTGAGGGGACTGTGTGGTAATTTGACAATTGCCAGCTGAACAAGGTCCAGATTTGCGGACTTGTCCGAGACATCCCCTACAACCATTGTGGATAATCTGCGTCCATGTACACATCTAAAATTCATCTAAGTGATTTTCCCTATATTGTAGCGATATAACCAACCTTGGTAGTTGTTCAAAGAAGCTTTGAAATAAATATGGTAATAGTCTGGTAGTGGTTTGGGTGCTTAGGTCGATGAGGAATATAAGCAAAGAGAAAGATATCAGTCTCTTTTATAATAGGACCAGGTGCTCCGAGCGCTTTATGTTTACGTGAAGGTCGTAAAGCTCCCCCAATGTTAGCGGCCTAGATAAAAGCTATATTCTCTTCTAGAATATAATTTTGCTTGCTTAATGATTGGATAACGGGAGTCACCCCGCTCACGTAGGTGGAAGTTGCGATATATTTTACGAAACATTTAAAGTTTACTAGAACTTATTGAAGGTGATTGACGGTCAGGCCCTTACGATGTGTCACCCCATCACACATCACATCACATCACATCACATCACATCACTTTACTTTACTTGTCTTCTCTTCCCTTTTCCCCCTCCCCCGGCTTAATAGCAAATGAGGTATTCACTTCCGGCCTCTGCCATCTATGACGAGACATTTCCAAGGTCTCCCCGCTGATGATTACCTAGATATGTAATAGGCAGGCTCGTCCTTCGAATCAAGTACATTGGGCATCCTAAGGTGATCACAAGTGAGTGATTGTCGATGATCTTCCACACGGCGTCGTGTCCGGGGGACTACAAGTATTCATACATTGCATACCAGGTCCTATATAAATAGAGTCAGTACTGCTAGTATAAGAATTCAACCACCTTGTTCCTTGTCTATGTATTATACATATCGACGAAAAGAAAAACAACATGCCCAAGAAAGATTTTAATTTTTTGGTAAACTGCTAGTCAACAATAATAGTAACAGTAACAGTAACAGTAATTAAGGAGTGGAATTTCTACTATAAAGCCCTGTCGTCTTTTTACCCAAGTAGTACGACATATGGATGGTTAAAAATCCGGGCAAGCCGTAAACCCCGCCTTATCAACGGTGGATTTTTCTTCTCACTACACATACTCAGAGATATCAGATATGTCTCACGCTTTGGCTGTCGATATAGCTGATAGCACCCTGAAATACACATCTCATGCAGGCGTGGAGTATGTGGTTGACTTCAGCGACATTCTCTGCGTGTTGTCCAATCCACCCACGTATAGTGTGTTGTTCTTCCAGAAAACCGAACTGGACAGCAGCCCCAAGTCCGAAGAATTTTCTTTAAAAAAGATCGATATTGAGTCCCTGCCTGAACCACTGTCTCCGTTTGTGACCAAGATTCCTAGCCATCTTCAGAATGAACATGAACCATCTATCGTCCAGGTTGTGGTATCTACTGGATCAGGAACGGGGAAAGCCAAGACAATCTTTGAAGATGCAGTACGGCCCCTTTTTAAGTATATTGGACTAAAGAATTACGAGCTCTATGAAACACAGTCGGCGCAAACTATCGCCGAGCTCGCACGATCGAAATTCCTGGAGCGGGCTCATAATGGTGTTCCCCAGACCATCATTCTTCTTTCTGGCGACGGGGGCCTCATCGACATTCTCGACATTTTCTACAAATCCAAGCAGACGATTGGTTTATCTCCCAATATTGTGTTGATTCCTTGCGGGACGGGGAATGCCATGGCAAGTTCCATTGGGTTACGATCTGGTCCGGTGCCGGGTCTTTCAACGTTACTTCGAGGCACCTCATCTCCTATACCGGTATTTGCTGCCAAATTCTCGCCTGGTAGTCGGTTGGTCATCGATGAAGGTCGTCAGCGAGCCGATATCGACAGCGATGTTCACCACACATTATACGGGGCCGTTGTTGCGAGCTGGGGGCTCCATGCTGCATTAGTTGCAGACAGTGATACATTCGAATATCGCAAATTTGGAGTCGATCGTTTCAAGATGGCCGCAAATGAGCTACTTTATCCCTCAGATGGCACTCCGCCTCACCATTTCAAAGGCAAAATCACATTAACTACCTCGAATGGCCCGAACGAGACACGTTCCCAAGAAGCATTTGAAGGGATTGAGCACATGTATGCGCTTGCCACACTTGTGCCACGACTTGAGAAGGAGTTCTTGATTTCCCCAGACTCAGTGCCCCTGGATGGACATATGAGGTTCATCCACTTCGGTCCTATGTCGGCGGAAGACGCGATGCAGTTGATGACTCTAGCTTATCAGGGCGGTCAACATGTGAAGGAAGATACAGTCACCTATGCCGACACCGAACAAGTTCGAATCGATTTTCAAGAAGATGAGGAGAGGTGGCGACGCGTTTGTATTGATGGAAAGATCGTCGTTGTCGAAAAGGATGGTTGGGTGGAGATTCGGCAAGAACCTAGCCGTTTGCTGAACTTGATCAATTAGGCGGATGTTCACCAAGTTGTGATAGAAATATTTATTAGAATAGAACCGAAGAGTACATTGTCTGTGGTTTATAAACAAGAGCCGGTTCATAAAATCCAATGTTGTTGATGCATAAAGGGAATGTAATCATGTGTTTTCCGCCATCTCCGGGATTGGACCCGGTAAACCACCACACTCCACCCATCCCAGCATATGGGGTGCGCGCAGCAAATGATATTATTGTTGTCTCGCTAGTCTCTCTTATCTAGCGTCTTGGGAGTTTGCTTGACGATAATGGAACTACCCATTAGATTCGATGCTGATCACTGCGCGCACCTATTCGGCCTCCCAGACCCCAGACCAAGGCGCAGCACACCCCTGTAATAAAAGGTTGCGATTTCATACCTTCTCCGGCTGGCAAACAAGCCCGGCGGATGCAACGGAAGCGATCGACATGTTGTTAATCCACCAAGTTGGTAGTGTTCGTGTTGGGGAAGTCGTTAGGTGAGTCTAGTCCGGATTGTCCCTCAAGTCGGAAGTCCTCCTGGATCGCTGATAGTAAATCGTCCAACAGATACACGATTACATATACTCCAGCGGCCGATCCCATCCTTCCCATTCCTTCGAATCTCTACGTGAGGGTGAAGAACACATCTGCCATCCCATTGCGCGCCGCATACCTCCATGGCCCGTACACGCTATACGCCGCTTGCTACCCCTCGCAGTTTGACCCCAACACCAAATATGAGCAACAAGATCTGGAGGGTACACCGCAGTTTGAGCCCTACCTAAAGGCCGGAGGCGGTTGGGACGCCGTCATCAGAGTGCCGACTAATCTTTTGGAAGCTCACGATTTTGGCTCTCCAGGCCAAGGCGGACCGGCAAGTGGACAGAGCGTTAGCTGGATTGTTGAAATACAATCACAGGTGATATTTTCAAGTAGCGCCGCCGTTCATTTTGAGCTGCTGGTGAGCCGAGATGAAAAATCGCTGGCATATTTCTCGGGCGGTGCATGGAGTAGCGGAAATGGCTCTCAGGGGCCTCCAGCAAAGTTACAAGACCACTGGTTGCCTGAAACTAGAGGTAGGCAGGTGCTTGCCTCGAAAGGCGTGTACTCAAAAGCAATCGCTCTTCATATCGACGATACAACTAGTCTATGGAGTAACCCGCCATTCCCCTCGGCGAAGTCGGCTTCCGAAAACGTTGACCAGAAGAGGCAGGACTCACAAGCTCTGTGTGGCAATCCAGCGCCGGAGGACTCTACTGAAGCTCCGATGAAAAGCGCCAAGAAGAAGGTTCATCTCGTGTTACTGACACATGGGTTGCACAGCAACCTCGGTGCAGACATGCTCTATTTGAAGGAGAGCATTGATGCAGCCATGAGAAAGTCCAAAAAGAAAGGCAGTCAAGCCAAGGCTACCCACGTCAGCCCTGTTGGACTAGATGACCTAGAAAACCCGACAAGGTATGAAACCCGTTTTTGAGCGCTTGGGCATCCAAAATTTCTGATCCTTGATTTTGTCAGTAGTAAATCCAGTTATGTCGTGGAAGAGCAAAATGCCCAGCCTGGTGATAATCCCGATGATGACGACGAAGAGGATGTCATTGTTAGAGGGTTCTCTGGCAATGCTGTTCGGACTGAGCGTGGGATTCAATACCTTGGCAAAAGGCTGGCCAAATATGTCCTGCTTCTCACATATCCCGATCAACCCTATTTCCCTCTGAAGGGCCCAAAGTCGAACCCATTTTCTCGACCTTTTAGTGCTCGCAAGGAGCGGCCTCAACCATTTGCTCATTCGGCTGACTCAACCCCCCAAGAGAATGCCCAAGAATTTCAAAATGAAGGCCATGCCTACCAGATTACGAGCATTAGTTTTGTTGGACATTCTCTCGGTGGTCTGATTCAGACATATGCAATCGCATATATCCAAAAGCACTCGCCTCAGTTCTTTGAGCAAATCAAGCCTGTTAACTTTATTGCTCTTGCGACCCCTTTCCTTGGCCTCAGCAATGAGAATCCAATGTATGTTCGATTTGCGTTGGATTTAGGTCTAGTTGGTCGTACCGGCCAGGATCTCGGGTTGAGTTGGACGGCACCGAAAGTTCGAAGTGGCTGGGGGGCTATTATTGCTGGAAGAGGAGAGTCTGCAAAAGACCCCGGCCATTCGGATCCTGGCGCCAAGCCGCTTCTACGGATTCTTCCTTGTGGTCCTGCCCACGAGGTTCTTAAGAAATTCCAGCATCGTACAGTATACTCGAATGTGGTGAATGATGGGATAGTTCCTTTGCGGACGTCTTCTCTTTTGTTCCTAGACTGGAAAGGTCTAGATCGGGTTGAAAAGGCGAGGCGGGACAATGGACTCGTTGGAACTATGGCCGAATGGGGGTGGGCGGAGTTGACAGGCGCCAACTCGAACTCCCCGCGATTCGCTCGCCCCGATGGGGAACCACCTTTGAGTCCCCCGGTATTGGAGACCGGTCATCAAAATGCATATTCTGCGACCCAGGTTTCCCCAGGACCCAAAGACGACAGTTTGGACGAAGTTCCAACGTCCCCGAGGCCGGTACAATTCCTAGCACCACCCAGTCCTGCATCCAACCTGAAAATTCCACAGGAGAGCGTGAGGGAAAATCTCCCAGCCAGTGCGCCCCACAGTCCCTTGGACAGCTTTTTTTCGCTGTTTCGCCCAAACCAGGGCAAGAACCCCCCTAGTAGCAAGAATGCTAGAATTTATAAGCGTAGCCAGACCCTGAGCACTTTTGAGACAGGAGATGGCAATGGCATAATGCCCGTTACTCACGGACATTCCGAGCACGACCACGACCACGAAGGAGTGCACACGCCTCCAAAGACAACCTTTTTCGAGTCTGCAGGAGACTTGTTGATGCCGCCTTTACCACCTGCGGATTTCATTTTGGACCCTGCCTCGCGACCCCGGACAATCTTCCATGACCGCATCTACCACCCGGGGGATATACCACCCCCTTTGCCGACAAAGCGACGCACCTTAGCATTTGGTTCGCTACAGGGCAAGCAATCGAAGTCGGCACCCACTCAGCGTCCAACTGTTAGCATCGCGGACAACGAAAGTGGCCTCAAGGTCGAAGAAAAAATTGCGAGAGCCTATCACCGTGATCTGACTTGGCGTAAGGTTCTTGTTCGACTTGAGCCTGATGCTCATAATAACATTATTGTGCGGCGCATGTTCACCAATGCCTATGGCTGGCCTGTTGTGAAACACTTGGTTGACACACATTTCGGCCACACGCTCGCTGCGGAAACTGACGATTCTTCGAAGCAAAATGTGGAGATGGCCAAGTCTCCAAATATTGGTCCGACTAGTTCAGGCGATGAAGTTGAAGGGCAGTCCGATTGCGTTGATCCAAATTCTGTGAAAGATACAGACGAGCTGCCAAATGTGTCCGATCTCCATATATCGGAAGATCCATCTTCTGGTCCGAGTGGCACCTTACCAGCCGAAGATGAATCGCACATGAGCAGCAATGAAAGAAATCTTGTATCAAGGCAGGATTCAGCACGATGGACTGATGGTGAAGTTGTCGAGGATGACAGTGAGTCCGGCTTCGAAGTGGAAACTAACGCCGGTTTCCGTCACATATAATAGCGCCATGCTGGCTTTTCATTGTACATGTAGTTTCCTTAGACATATACCCTGTAATTGTAATTATGTGAACTTTGTATTTGAATTGAAGCTTTTTTTTTACTTTATATCGTATTCAACCAACCCGAGAGGACTATGGGCCGGGTAATCAATACTTCAATTCACCTTGAACATGACTCCAAAACTCCTCCACTATCTCCTTCTGTCCAGTTCCGCCTGGAGAACCCCGGACAGCAAGATACTTCCGCCCATCAAGACGAGCCTCCCAAACTCCCGGATTGCCGTCCGCCATAATACCCCCGGCTTCAGAGAGGATAACCCATCCCGCGCAGACATCCCAGGACCAGCATCCACCCTCCCAATACAGATCCAGCGTTCCATCAGCCACAGCACATAAATTCAATGCAGCAGAGCCTAAACTCCGCATCGAGCGCACCATCGCCCCACCGTTTTCCTTAGACTTGCCCAGCTTCTCATATGTTCGAACCTTAGTTTCCCAATTGTTCCCACTGCGATCCGAACCCCATTCAATAGCAATGAGAGCATTAGCTAGTCCAGACAGGGGCCCGACATGGTCGCCCTTGAGCGGCAAGCGAGTTTCACGATTGAGGAAAGCGCCTTGGCCTCGAATAGCAGAATAAAGGGTCTTAGTGGATGGGTTATATACCACGCCCACCGTGGGAATGCGTCCAACAGCGAACCCGAGCGAAACACAGGCAAATGGGAAGCCATGCACGAAGTTCGTCGTTCCATCGATGGGGTCCACGACGAAGGTAGGGGCATCGGTCAATGGGCGTGCTGGGTCATATGTTTCCTCGCCGTGGAATCTGAGAATACGCATCAGAAGCATGCTAACAGCCACGACAAGGCAAAATACGTACTCGTAATGTGGGTATTTCTCCCTCAGCGAGGTCGAAATCATGTTTTCGACAGCACGGTCATATTCTGTGACGAGGTCCGCACCTACGGAGATCAGCTGTTATTCTTTTTGGTGTTGTTTGTATGGACACGGACTATTCAGTTTGGATCCTGTGCCGCTGGTTTCTGGGAGTGCATTGTTGATGATGTCCCCGGCCTTGAAGGCCAATGAGACTAGGAAGTCGTGGATCTCATTGAGGTTTGGATTCTCCATGATATAATTGAGATATTAAGAAGAAAGACTTGAGTTTTACCTAGATATAGCTGGTTTAAAGGTCAAAGATGGAGGAGACGATCTCCGGGAACGCTAGAGGCGGGGCAATTCCGACCTCTTTTGGAGGTAGTAACGTCGACATGTATACTATAGCAATATGGAATTGATTAGATGTATACCTATTGAATTAACCTCTATCATCTCAATAGCCTCTTGAGGGTTGTCTATAGTACTTATGTAAATAGATGGTATTACAAATAAGTTAAGACCCAGGGCTATAGGATCTCCACGCTTCCAGTGACGTCGAGAACCCCCCACTTCCGCAGGAAAAAAAAAATCTGAGATTCTACAATTTTGGAACACAACACACATTCAGCCCTTCTTTTTGGCTTATAGATTATACTCCAATATGCCGACCGAACTCGAAGAGGTGCGTGTTTGCGGCCTACCATATCGATTAGCTCACTTACATTTCTCTATAGCTGGTGGAATTCCTCCACCACGGCAACACCCAAATCAGACAAATCGGTACGGCAACCCCTCATGCGGCACGAATTCAGATCTAACAGTTCATAGCTTGTGAAAACCTTGTCGGTTTCTCCACAGCCCAGCCTGACTTGTTCAAGCATCACCAACTCCTACCCGTCCGCGATTTGAAGCTTCTGGCCCTCGATTACACCGTGCGTTATCCGCGAACGTAGGAGCGTGACTTTCGACTGATATATTTGCATAGCCAATTGCGAAGAATGCATTGACCATCCTGATTAACTTGTCTGGCGACGAAGAGGTGTTGAAACTTCTCGCTGAGGATGACAAGTTCATTGAGACCTTGCTTTGGAAATTGACAGTGAGTTGTCTCCGATGGTCATACCTGTGGACAGCAATGGAGCTAATGTGTTTTATCTCAGAATCCCAAGGAACCCAACGCCGATGAAGTGGCTATGCTTCTGGCCAATCTCGCCAAATCCGAAAAACTACACAATCTGTTCTCCCTCAAGCGCAGAATCCCCGAATCCGTATCTACCTCCGATAACGCGATCGACCAGTTGATGGACTGCTTCGTGAAGGGCGCCGAGGGCAATCTCAACAAGCATGCCAATTATGATTACCTATCATACCTGTTTGCCGACCTGTCGCAGACGGAAAAAGGCAGGGCCTATTTCACTCAACGCCAGGAGTATGATGGGGTAGTCCCCATCACCAAGCTGACGGTCTTCACGGAGCACAAAAGCGATATCCGGAGGAAGGGCGTTGCGTCCACAATCAAGAATGTGGCCTTTGAAGTCGAGTCGCATCCAATGCTCTTTGACGAGGATGGAGCCAACCTTCTGCCTTACCTGTTGCTCCCGCTTGCAGGCCCAGAGGAGCTGTCGGACGAGGATACCGCGGATATGCTGCCAGATCTGCAGCTGTTGCCACCCGATAAGCAACGAGACAGCGACACCAGCATCATCACAACCCATCTCGAAACCTTGCTTCTCCTAACCACAACTCGGGAGGGCCGGGATAAGATGCGAGCAGTCAAGGTTTACCCTTTGATTCGCGAAACTCATCTGCATGTTGAAGATGAGAATGTGACAGAGGCATGCGACCGGTTAGTTCAAGTCTTGATGCGAGACGAGGAAGGTGAAGGTGAAGGGGAGCCCAAACAACCTCAAGTCGAGGCGCCTCAAAACGAGGATGAAAAGGTTGTAGAACTGTTTTAAGCGATTAGATACCAAATCAATTGTACATATGCAAGTGAATACTATACAACACAGTACATTATTGTATATCGTACCTTGTATGTAACCTTTCGCTGGAAAGGGAAGATAAATCTGCCGATGTCGGTGGGGCAGTGTCCAGCTCCGGAGGGGAACGATGGGTCGTTTTTCACCAACTACGACCTTAGTCCTCCACTAGCTCTATGGTTTCCTCTCTTCTGATTCCTCAATGCCCAGATCGATCTCGAGCTAATGCACGACCTAATCTAAAATACTTCTAACATTTCATCATCCCCCCACCATCACGTCGGGCAATATTCCACTGCGGACACGGAAGCTGTCTTGCCCCTCGGCCCCGAGGCGCAAGTGGCTTCCTGCTGAATCGGATCGAACTGATTCCAATTTTGATGATTCTGCGAGCGACAATGGAAACTACCTCGAAGTCGACAATCAATCACCCGACGTGAACCTCGACACAGGGATTGTTCAGCGCTTTCGGACCTTCATGTCGCGCGCCCCTCTTCGCTCGTCACCCATCCTGGGTGCTCCCTCCTACGGATCATTGCAAAGCTCAAACGACTCGGAAGAGAATATCTCAGTTCCGCGGGGTCAGAAAGTTTGTGGGGGTTTACAACGCGCGAGCTTCGAAAATGGCGTTGGAAGTTCTTCCAACGTACCAGGGTCTACTCCGAGACGATCACATTCCTCTGCCAGGCGGCGAAATAGTTTGTATGCAGAGAGAAATCGTCGGCCTTCATCCGCCGCGTCCGACGTGGGAATGGGTCCTGATTCGAAATACTCGTTTGCCACTGGATTGGCCGTACCAGCAAACCCGGTGATGCAAGAGACACCGGCGTCTTCGCCATGTATGACAAGCGATGATGAAAATGTCTTCGACATTGATGATGATGTTTCGAAATCCTCGGGTGAGGATCCTCCGGACAATTCGCCGTATGCCCAAGTACGAGCTTCGGTTCCGGCGACGGATGATATCTCTCTTTCTATTAACAGTAGGCTTTCTTCCTGATGCTTTTTTCTGCTTGTCTCTAATGGTCTCTAGCACCTCGGATGTGGATTCTTTCTTTATTATTCTCTTTGACAGGGTCCGCCGCCAATCTCTTCTTTTCTTTGCGCTATCCCAGTGTTGCCATTACCCCAATCATCGCTCTTGTTCTAGTCCACCCACTGGGCAAGTTTTGGGATGTGCTTTTCAAAAAAGCAGGTGACCCTCTCGAGATCTTTGAGAACGGATCGCTTCACCACCGGGAATTACTCTCTGACGAGATTGATGCTCCTCCTGTTCCATTGGCGTCCCGGGTCAGACTTTGGTTTGCCCAGGGCCGTTGGAACGAGAAGGAACATGCTTGCGTCTACATTAGCAGCAATGTTTCCTTTGGATTTGCTTTTGCGACTGATGTTAGTACACCAAGGAAATATTTGTGATGAAGCTAACCAAGACAGGTTATTGTCGAGCAACATAAATTTTACAACCAGGACGTTCCAATTATATACCAGCTGCTGCTGATCATATCCACTCAAGTTTTGGGATATGCCTTCGCCGGTCTAACTCGGCGATTTCTCGTGCGGCCGTCGGCTATGATCTGGCCGGGAACCCTGATGTCCACTGCAATGTTCACTACAATGCACAAATCCGTCAATAAAAAGGCAAATGGGTGGAGTATCTCTCGATATAAATTCTTCGTCGTTGTGTGGGGAGGGGCGTTTCTCTGGTATTTTGTTCCGGGCCTGTTGATGCCTGCTCTAAGTTATTTTAACGTGATCACTTGGTTGGCACCTAAAAATGTGGTGATTTCTAATTTGGTAAGTCATCCAAGTCCCTTTCCGCTACTTTGACTAACTCTTCTAGTTTGGTGTTGCTTCTGGTCTCGGGATGTTCCCCTTGACCTTCGATTGGGCTCAGATTGCCTATATTGGCTCCCCATTGCTCACACCTTGGTGGGCCGCAGCCAATATCGTGACGGGACTGGTGGTTGTCATCTGGATAGCCGCCCCGATACTTTGTAAGATCTCCCCTCCCCATCTTATCTCATTGACTCTGCTGATCAAATGAAGACTATAAAAATTTTCTTTACTCTGCATATATGCCCATCGTTTCAACAGCAGTATTCGACAATGCTGGGCGACCATACAACGTAAGCCGAATCTTGACCACAGAATTTTTGTTCGATGAAAAAGCCTATCAAGATTACTCCCCAGTTTATCTCCCAATCACCTATGTGCTGTCTTACGGTGTTCAGTTTGCTGCTTTGACATCCCTTGTCACTCACACCATTTGCTGGTATGGGAAGGATATCTGGAATCAGACTAGAAAGGCTTTTGAGGAAAAACGACAAGTGGCAGACATGGAGACGTACCAGCCCCTTCGTGGAAGCAATGATACGATTCGACAGAGTTTTGAAATCCCAAGGACCAGCTCGCATGACCCGAGCCAGGAATTTCCATTGGGAGGGGAAGATGTTCATTGTCGCTTGATGAGGCGCTACAAGGACGCTCCCCTCACATGGTATCTTATCGTGTTCGTTTCTATGCTCGCCATTGCCATCTTCACGGTGGAATAGTACGTTCCCCCTCTCTTTAACCTTCGATAGCAGCTGACCGTAGCACAAAAGTTATCCAACACACCTACCTTGGTATGGGCTACTCTTGGCTCTTTGTATTACTTCTTTGTTTTTCATCCCAGTGGGCATCATCATGGCCGTCACAAATCAACATAGCAGCCTCTATCTGATCTGCCAACTCCTTTGCGGTATTGTATTCCCGGGAAGGCCTGTAGCGAACATGATTTTCGTGACCTACTCATATATCAGCTCTGCACAAGGGATCAAATTTTCCTCGGACCTCAAACTCGGCCATTACATGAAGGTCCCACCACGAATTCTGTTTGGTGTCCAGATGATGGCAACTTTGGTATCCAGTCTCACCCAAATTGGTGTGCTGAACTGGATGTTCACTTTTGTCCCGGGACTTTGCACCCCTGAGGCCATCAATGGTTTCAATTGCCCCATTGCTCGAGTCCATTTTAACGGCAGCATTCTCTGGGGAGTCGTTGGCCCCCAGCGCTTCTTTGGCCCAGGAGGACTATATCGTCCGCTTGTTTGGGCCTTTTTGGTGGGAGCTGTAGCCCCTCTTGGAGCATGGCTTCTGGGGAGACACAGCAAGAAGGGCTTCTGGCGTATGGTCAACTTCCCTATTTTGTTTGGCAGTCTGAGCTGGATACCACCTGCGACCGGGCTCAACTTTTCCATCTGGGCTCTGGTATGTTTCGTGTTTAATTATGTGATCCGGCGAAGGAGGACCGCATGGTGGGAAAAATATGCAATGACCTTGTCGGCCGCATTGGATTCTGGGTTGGCATTTGCAGTGGTCGTTGTCTTCTTTGCCTTCATTTACCCTGGCTGGGTGGATGGTTTCAAATGGTGGGGGACGGAGATTTATAAACAAGTAAGTTATTGATCTCTGATTGCTTGGTGCCTGCTAACTGTGTCAAGGGTTGTGATTGGATTGCTTGTCCATACAAACGACTGGAACCGGGTCAACGATTCGGTCAGTAGATTTTGAATCAATTGAAAAAAAAAATAGAAATTCTATTCAAAAAATACAAACAATATCAGTAACTACAGTGCATCTAGTGCCTACATATGTACACAGTCAAATAGAAAAGCAAGAATAGTCGGCCTCTGTCCTTCACTTCTCACTCGGATACTCTGAATATGTAGTTAGCTCGATAGAATCTTATGAGAAGTTGCAGTTTAGATAAACTATAATGTGTATTGATTGAATTCTATTTTCCTCAATTTTGATTATAACCTGCAAGGCCAGCGGTTGGAGCGAGCTCCCGTACTGTAGACCTCGGGTGGTGATCTTTAAAACCTTGGAAGAGCCTCACGGACCGCACGACCCGGAGATCTTCCCGAGTCACGTGACTATGTCAGCGGGACGGGTAAACGTTTGCTCCGAGGTCTACCGTCATACGTCCGTGTCGCTGTCTCCAGCTCTTTCAAAGTGTCTTACCCGTCTCTCACTCTTTTTTAATCTGCACCTCCTTGTCAGACACGAGACAGGCAAAGGACTATATTTTGCTGCGCATTTCCACCCCTGGCGCAATCTGTAACCTCGCCTTCTACCACTCACTCGTACGACTCTGTTTTGCACGTCGGCAACATGTCGACCCCAACGAATCCCTTGAATGCTCGCACTCCGACTGGGCCGAATGGTGCACCGCTTATGAGGATGCGTCGCCCAAAAGCAGCGGATCCTTTGGTTCGACCGAAGAGAAGGCCTGTCCCCAAACTAGCTGGCGCCACTCCCGCCGGCAATGGAACAGCCACCAAGACTCTTCCCTCACGGCCGTCCCACCCCCAGGCGATCTTTCCATCCGAGCGACCTATGCTTGAACTCTCAAACAATAATATGGCAGCGAATGGTTTCAGCGGTCCTTTGCTCAGTGATAAATACGTCGATTATCCGGTAGTGACGACAAAGCGAGCTCTGATGGAGGGGCTGAAGCATCACATCGCGCGATTTGCCTCAAAGAAAAGCGTCGACCCACGAGACGAATCACAATTTACTCGACCAGTCCGACTTCACCGCCGCGACCCACGTTCACGAACTCATGATCCAAATTCCGCAAGGTCTGAGATCGATGGCCAGCCAATGGATGAGGCTGAACGCGAAGCCTTTGATGCTCGCAAGGCAGCACGCGAAAAGGAGCGCGCTGAGAACCTTTCCCAAATCGCTCCCGCCCTCGGCTCAACCTCGAAACGACCAAATGCCCCAAAGCAGAAGACGCAGCAGGTCTTCAAGTCGGATATGACCCCTGAAGAGATTGCAAAAGCACGGATCAAGTACGAGGAGGCCTTGCCATGGCACCTGGAGGATTTCGACAACCAGCACACCTGGGTTGGAAACTACGAAGCAGCTCTTTCTGAAACACATGCAGTCTTTGTACTCGATAACGGAAAGATGAGAATGATTCCTGCCGAAAAGTGGTACAAGTTCAATGCTAAGAGCAACTTCAAGGCTTTGACCATTGACGAAGCAGAGAAATTTATGGCTAAGAGAGTGAAAGACCCTCGATGGTTTATGGAAAAGCAGCAGCAGTTGGAGCAAGAAAAAGAATTAGAAACATATGCCAAGCAGCGCAAAGTCTATGCTGGCAAACAGGGCACACATCTCGGAAAGGGCGAGGGATTAGAAGCTGGTGAAATGGATTTCGAAGAGGATCGATTTGCCGACGACGAAGAGCATGATGATC
The DNA here is from genome assembly GCA_928213465.1 of Penicillium sclerotigenum. NCBI lineage: Eukaryota > Fungi > Ascomycota > Eurotiomycetes > Eurotiales > Aspergillaceae > Penicillium > Penicillium sclerotigenum. Next base: position 40,140 of record CAKMRK010000401.1, on the reverse strand, counting down.
TCTTCAATGAGGATGAAGATGCGAAGGATGCCGAAAAGCGAATCAGAGAGGACCAGCTCAAGGCGAATGTGTTCAATCTTAAAGATGAGAAGGAGTACGATGCTGAAGAGATGCGAGAGAAACGCGAACGAGAGGCCCGGCGTGTGTTGGGCAAGGGTGTGCGCAAGGCTTTGAAGAAGAGAGAACGAAACTTTGATTACAGCAGCGGTTCGGATGTCAATCCATACACGGATGAGGAGGTAAGTTCTCACCCTTCTTCGACAGCAAGCTCAAAGCTAATGTGGACAGAGCTCCGACGACAGCGAAACCGAACGAGCCAAGGAGGAGGAACGGAAGAAGGCAGAAGAAGAAAAGATCCAAAAAGAAGCGCTCTCCAAGGGAATGAACACTCCTTCCGGCCGGCTCAAGCATACAGACCCCCTGAAGAAAGCTTCAGCTGCTGGATCTCGGAAAAGGCTTGGATCACCAAACGCTTCCGATGCGAGCGGCACCGATACATCTCGAAAGAAGGCCAAAGCCATGCATCTCCCTGCGTCTCAGCCCCCATCGCGTCCGATCTCTCCATCCGCTTTGCAGGTATGTACAATCATTCCCTTTTGGCCAACATATACTGATTTTCTAGGGCAAGAAACGCGTGCGAAACATTCCTGGTGGCGCTGGATCTGGCAGTGATGTCGACACTGGTGCTGGATCTGGAGCTGAACTGACTGAGGGTGGCAAGATCAAGAAACTGAAACTCAACCCCCCTACTTCGGTTTCTCGTGGTGGCACTCCACAAGGTTCCCGTGCCGCAAGTCCTTTGCCTCGACTCTCCGGAAGCCGTGCCAACAGCCCCGATGGCCCCAGAGGTGAGTTCTAGTCAAATTCACTTTCAATACAAGACATAAACTAACCATCTACAGGACCTCGTTTGTCGACTCCAATCTCTGGAACCCAGACATTCCCGACGGCCGGAGAAATTCATGCAGCCATCCCACCATCTGGCATCCTCAGCAGCGACCTCTTGAAAGTTTTCCGTCCTCGTATTGGCGAATCCAAGGAGAACCACCGGAGATTCATTGCCATTGTCAAGGATGTCAGTGTTTATGGCAAAGAGGATCGGATGCTGCGACCCGGTCCCTGGAAGGGGAACTGAGGTTTGCACAAGGTAGTTCCAAGCCAAAATCATTTTTCGAATACTTTCCATGTCTTTGCTTTTATTTCCTATCTGCTAGTCACTGTCCAGCAGACATCGTATGACTAGGAACGCTTTAGTTATGAATATCTTCTGTAGGCGGTCTATCCTGGTTGTTCATAGTTGTTGATAAAGAGCGCCTACCTAATATCTTTGCCATGAGCAACAACCATCTTTGACATATGTGCCAATGAACATTCTTACTATCCTCGGGCCCCTATCTAACTTTGATACCTCTGCATGGTGACTGAAATGAAGAAATGGATTACAACAGATAGGACGTGAACAAACCCTGGGTTAAGACCCTCCGTGAGCAAGTTGAAAGCCACTGCTACCTAACCAACTCCATGTAGAGGGATTGGATGTAAATAGAGCGAGCGGCCTAGGGCTCGCTAGGACGTTCAATCCAAGGTTGGTAGATGGCGGGAGGACCCGCGGGTACTACATGGGTGCTAAACCTTTTATGTTTTAAGGTTATTTCAAGTACAACCTTGACATCGCAGTTTCCCCTTGTACTGGACAGACAGTTACTTCCACTTCTCACTACCTGTTACTTTCTTTTACTTTCTGCCCACGCATCAACGTACTGTTTCAACTCAAGATTCCGTCGCCAAGGGCCACTCGAAGCAGAAGCGCGCAAGCCCCTTAAACGTCTTTAAGGGCTTGGAATTACACCCATTCAGGGCCCTTCGGGCTCTCTCAGCCTAGCTAAGTCAATCCGCCACTCAAGTCTCGGCAACGGCACCATTGTTGCTCGCTCTTTGAGCGACCTCGAACCCTAGTTCACAGTCGCGATTCGTACGAACTATAAGATTGGGCATGACGACTTTGCTCCTGACAATATGTATCCACGACATGGCACCACACTCGGTAACCAATTTTCTGGGCTTCTCGCTGGTCACGTATGATCTCCTCACAAGGCAGTCTTGGATGGAGTATAGTCAGAAAGACAGGAAATGGCTTTGATAATACCTGTAAACTCTGGTACGCGAGATTTCGCCGTGAACAAACCTACCAAGACTAGCTTCGGACGAAAGCTTGCTAGAGCCGTCAACATTACAGTTCATCGGCCGGGGCTGTTCACACAATCATGAAAGAAACACTAATTTTCTGCTACAGGTGGTGAGATATCTGTATTCCAGGAATATCCCATCACCTGTAGCAGAAAAGTACTCTTCGAGATCTACTCGGCAGATGTGCAACACCAAATGCCCGAGGAAATTGGAGAGCGCGACATGATATACAACACCTTGTTTGCAAAAAGCTTCCCACAAATACCTCAGCCGTTCTCCAGTCCAGCGCGCTAAAGTCATAATCAACCATCCATGCCCCCAACCAGGCCCTCGTGGGCTATCATTCTCACCCGCCAAACCCACAAAATCCTCATCATACAAAGTCGATGCGACGTAGTAGCGCTACCCGGCGTCAAATCTGTGAACCACGGAAACCACTTAAACCACTACACCAACATGTATTCGGGTCGACTATAGGCGGGACAGGCAATGGCCAAAATGTGAAGAGATCGTTCGATCTCATACGAGCTACTCATTCAAGAACAAAGTGACAAATAGGTATGATACAGAATTGACACCCCGGTGCCTATCGTACATACGAAGTCGGGGCGGGTTTCCGTGCAATCTATGCTCCCTCTTTTCAAACTTGATGAAAGGTGTCAACGGGGTATTTTTGAAAAAGATAATATCGTTAATTAAGAGAACATGGACCCTGATAATTGAAAATAAAAAGACTTAATAAATGTCATCACTCCCATTATAAACACAACGAACCAGGAGACGAAGCTGGTTCGGAATCTAAAAAAAAAACATAAATCACAATCATTACGTCCCAACCCAAGAGAACACTAGTCTCTCGAATCTATATGCGAACTCAAAAAGAAAATACACGGCGCTCTAAAACTGCGAGACTGCAACAGCAACAGCCTGCGAGTCACTGTGGCTGATGCTAACGCTGACCTGCTTGACACCCGCCTGCTTGGCAGCGGCGGCGGCAGCACCATGAAGCTAGAAATATGTTAGCGTTTATCACTGGAATCATGGGGATAACATGGACTTACGTTCACCACCGGAGCGCCGTTGGCATCAACTCCGATCTCAATATCCTTCAGGGGAGCACCGGCACCCTTGCTGCTGACACCCAATGACTTGAAGACAGCTTCCTTGGCACTCCATCGGCCTGCAAACGAGGACTGCGGGGAGGCAGCCTTGCGGCAGTAGTCCTGTTCACTCTGAGTGAAGTTGCGCTGGACGAAAGTCTCGTTCTCAATGTTGACGGAATCGATGTGCTCAACGTCGACACCGATCTTGGAGTTCTCGGCAGCATTGGCCTTGGCGAGCGACTCGAGGGTTTGACGAGTGCTTTCGGACTCCTTAACTTCGGGGGCAGTGGCGGAGTACTTGAGCTCAGAGGTCTTCTTGTCGACAGACACACGGTAGTCGGGGTTCAGGAAGATCTTGCTCTGCAGATCATCCTCGTAAGGAGCCTTGGTCTTGGCAACGAAGATGCTGTTGTTGATCAGGCCGTTGTGGAAGTAGCGGTAGGCCTTCTTCTGGCGAGCCTCGACCTTGGTCTTGTAGGCCTGGTACTGAGCCTGGTCAAGAGTGGCATACAGGTACTTGGGGTGAATACCAATAACCTGCGCACCCTTCTGACCGAAACCGAAGGAGGTGACGGAGAACGCCTTGACGCCGTCGGTCTGGATGCTGCGGCTGGGGTAGACAATGTAGTCGAACTTCTCCATAACCTTGTCGACGTTGTCAGCGTTGCGGTTGCCCGGCACGAGACCGCTGTCCAAGACCTGCAAGCAGCCGTTGAACATCCAGGCACCGGCGGCACCCTTGGGGTGACCAGTGAGGTACTTCTGGAAGATACCCATCACTGCATTACCCTTGGTGCGGCCAAGGTGTTTCATCTGCTGGCAGATGACATCGGACTCGTTCTTGTCGTTGGCGACGGTCGAAGTACCGTGGAAGGATGCGACGTCAATATCGTCAACTGTGAGACCCCAAGTAGCCATAGCACCACGGAGGGGAGCAATGCGAGGATCCTGCTTCCAGAAGTTGTTACCCAGACTGTATTGGGCATCCTTCTCCTGACGAATGGCTTCGCGCTCAATGTGCTGAGCACGCTCCTGCATGTACGCGGCCTCGTTGAATGTCTCATCGCTCTGGGCCTTCATGGCATCAGCCTCCTCCTGGAGGTACAGAAGTTCGGCTTCTTGCCATTCTTTGATCTGCTTCTTGCGGAGATCCAATTGACGGCGACGGTACTTAATATCCAACAGAGGAGACGGGAACTTGCCAGGGTTCTCGCGGGCAGTAGTCAAAACACCCTGTCCAGGAGCGGGAACGGACCGTCCGATCTTGTCAGTGGCGGTCGTGGTCAGAGCAATGATACCGTGGATGGGCACACCCATGTCGAGAGCAAGCTGTGCAGTCATGATAAGTTGCATACCGCAACCCTGGGACTCCATGAAACCAGCGCGAGTGGTGGTAGTGGGTCGGGACATCTCTTGCGGGGTGCGGCCGTGGGCGAATTCATCTTCAGCGTTGCTAGTGGCCTTCATATTGGCGAACTCATAAGAGCCCTCCTCTTGGAAGTCATCGAAACCACCAACGAAACAAACACGGGCCTTGCCCTCGACAATGGTCTCGTAACCGATGTCCACGGACTCAACAGCCGTGGCGCAAGCGCCGACTGGGGTCTTAATAGGACCGGTAGAGGACAACAGCAGCATGTTGACCCAGGCGGACATCGTGTTGATGAAGGACTCCTGCAAGATATCCTTTTGCAAAGGCTTATCCATGAAGCGATCCTTGTACATACCACGCAAAGCATGAGTACCACCAATACCCGAACCAATACAGTTACCAACCTCAGACAGGTGAACATACTTGTAGAACTCGTATGGGTCGGTGATACCGGCGGAAAGCATAGCCTCGGCGGTGGAGACCAGAACAAAGAGAGTCACAGGATCCACCTGCTCAATAATATCGTCGGGGATACCATAGCGGCTGGCGTCCCAGCCTGTGGGCACCTGACCGGCGACAAGACGATCGAACTGAAGCGCCTTGGGGATGAGCATGGTGGCGCCCTTACGAAGACGGACGGTGTACTCTCCAGACTCGGGGATCTCAAAGATCTCAACCTTGTCTCCATGCTCACGCTTGAACTCTTCAGCTGTCTCCTTGGAAGACTCGAAAGGTTCGAGATCCTCCTGGATGACAATTTCTTGTAGGAGCTGCTTCTTCTTAGGATCGTATCCTTTGAACAACTCTGGCTCGATGAGACGGATACCAGTGTGCTCCAAGATGTGCTTCTCGTACTTGGGTTTAATATCCTTATCATCAACGGGCTCGCCGGTCTTGGCATCAACCCAGCCAGAGTAAGCCTGGCCCTTGAGGGGACCATTGTGGTGTTTGATCAAACCCATGATCCACGCCATTTCAACACAGCCCTCCAATGAGAACTTGCCCTTAGATTCCATCTCCCATCGGGTACGGGAATTACCCCAAGGACCGACTTCAGAGAAACCAGTGACAACAACCACCTTGTCCAGGTTGACCATGCCCTTAAGAGACTCATTGAGCGGCTTGACTTCCTTCTCCCAGTCAGGCAGGTTGGGGAATTCAAACTTGATGTTGGCACGGGGCTCTGCAACAACCTTCTTATAAAGAACTCCACTGTCTTCGCCATTAACGACCTTGTGCTCAATGGCGGTCTCCTTAATGACAGCCTGGCGGACATCGCTGGTCTCCATGATGTCGGTGCGAAGCTTTGTCATCAGACCCTTCAGGTCCGGAATGAACTGCAGACCACCGTTGAGATCAGCAAATACTGGGTCGAGCTGGCAAAGGTTAACTATAGCCGGGGACATCAGTCCGAGAAGGTTGAAAGCCATCTCCTGCTGGGAGAATGTACGGACGCCCAGCTTCTCGACGCCTTCAGCGACCATGTTGTTGCCGCTCATCAGACCAGTACCACGGGTCCAGCCAATGACCGCACCACAGATGGTGAGGTAGTGGCTCCAGTTCTCCGAGTACCAACGGTTGAAGAGAGTCTCCAGAGCAAGTTTGGACTCAGAGTACAGGCCGTCATTACCGAAGGTGCCGTGGTTGGGCGACAGAGGCAAAACAACTTGAGCGGGGCGAGTCTCGAAGCCGTGAGCTTGCTTTTGAGTCTTGACCGAGCCCAGAAGACGGAGCAGGTTGGTCAACATGATACGGTGAGCAAGCTCGGACTTAGAATCAATAGAGTCGATCTCGCGGCCGTTCTCGGGGATGGCAGCGAAGGGAACGACAAAGTCCAAGTCCCAGCCAAGGCCCTTCTTAGTGTCGTAGATGTAGTCAACTAAAGCCTCAACATCCTGCTTGCTACCTTGGTTGAACGGCACAACCACAAGCTGGGAACCACGAGCACCGTAACGGGCGTACATAGCCTGGTAGTACTCAGTTACCTCGCGCGAGAAGCGACTGGTAGTGACAATGACCTGAGCACCACCGCTGATCAGACCTTGGAGGACCTCAGCACCAATGGAACCGGCACCGGCACCGGTCATCAGAACGTTCTTGCCCTGGAAGCTAAGACCATCCTTGGCAGCCGACTCCAACACATTCAGATAGATGCCAGTCAGCTTCTTGTTGTAGTCCCAGCCGTGATCGGTCTTCTTCTTCAGGTGCAGGAATGGAATGGTCTCCACTTTGCCAGGGTGAGTGGCAGGAGTGCGCTTGGCAGCACTACGGCCGCCCTTCTTGGAGTGGCCGTTCTCCTGGGGGATAATTTGGCTCTCGTTCATGCCGAGAGCGCGGACTACGTCCTTGTACAGAGCATCGAATTGGAGCTGCGACGACTTGGAGAGACGATGCTGCTTGCGAATGAGCTTATAAACACTCTTCAGGTCGTTCTGAACCTTGGTGCGGTTGCTGTACTCGGAGATCGGGCCTCCCTCAGCCATGTGCTTGACGTAATGCTCAAGCTTGCGGGCGCTGGTGCGAGGAGTTTCCTTGTAGCCGATGTTTCCACGGGCATCGATGGTTGTTTGAGGACCAGTAGGCACAGCGACGTCCTTGTAAACTGGAGCCACCTCCAACACTTCACGACAGTTCTCAATGAGCTGCTGTCCAAGTTCCTTGGCCAGCTGGTATGTCTCTCCGCGCTCAGTTGGGCAGTTGTCGATGTGGTACTGCATGAAGTCAAGAAGGAGGGGGTTGGAGCGGTTCATGATGCGGATACACTGGCTGACAATTTCGCGGTCCACCACCTGAAGGCGACCAAAGATGATATCGTAATACATACTCAAGGCATCTTGACGAGCCCAGTTCCATGAAGAGTCGTAAACACGGGCCTTTAGCTGATTGAATGATGGCTCAATGCCCGAGGCGTAGAAGTCGCCGTGCTCTGCTTGCCAGAGGTCCAGCTGAGCCTGCAGCGCTTTCTGGGTCTCTTGAGATGTCACATAGGCCTTTTCACCACCACGGAGGTCCATCTTGAGGTAGCGGGCAATGATCTCAAGCTGCTGTTTGAACAGAGCTCGTTGATCCTTGGTAAGGGCATCAATGGCTGCAGGGTCCATGACCATGCCACCACCGCCGCCACCGTCACCACCGGCAACAGGAGCCGAAAGGTTGACTCCAGCACTCGCGGCATACTTGTTGGTTACGTCGTCGAGATAGGCCTTGGCGTCCGCTTCGGATCCAAGACGAGCAGGGGGCTCCATCGTGAGAGAAAGCAGAAGCACACCATCCTGGCGGCCGGATCCCAGACCCCACCGAGTCTCCAAGTATTTTCTGACAGAAGTGATGTTGAAGCCACCGGGCATTTTGGAGGAGACCATTCTGGCGATGAGCGAGGAAGACTGCTTGCCAAGTTGGCCGTTGAATGTAGCTTGCATGGAGGCACCCAACTCATCGAGAGGGACGTCCTCGGGCTTTTCGGGCGTGGAACCGAATTCCTTACCCAGGTCACCTAGGATTTCATTTTGTAATGTAGACTTGCCTATTCACGTGTTAGACGAGATCGGTTTTTTTTTCGGAAGGGGACTGCGCTGTACGTACCTCCAACAAGATCCTTAATGGCTTTCGACAATGGCACATCTCCAAGGTTCTTCTTTAGCTTCTGAGCAACGAGTGTCCGTAGGATATCGACTGCTGTGACCGGGGCATCTGCCACTGAGGCAGCGGGGCCTGCACTGGGGGGTGGCGGAGGAGCTCCAGCTGCAGGAGCGGCAGCTGGTGCTGCCGCAGAGGCAGCCGAGGAAGCGGGCTCTGCAGCAGCCTCTGATTCTTCCTCCACAGGCTCGACATCGTAGTAGATCTCATTGGCATCCTTATTATAGCAGAGAATCTGGCGCTGGACTGAAGTGGCAGCATCGTAGGCCTCGTACTTGGAGGCTAGCGTCCGCCGGGCCATTCCTCCAAGGGTATCTGCGGGACCGATCTCAACAATGCGCTCGGTGCGCTGTTCGGCGAGGATCACATCTTGGGTCTCGATCCATCGGACGGGGGAGGCGAATTGGTAGGCAAGCAGCTCCACCAACAAGGTGTGAGCGAGCTCTTGTTCAACTTCCGGACGCATGATAGAAGTAATGGGTATCAATTGATTAAACAGAAGGACGAAATTAGGACAAATGTCCGGGTTTGGGGGCGCGACAGAGTCGTCGTAGAATGCCCAGGCGGAGGAGGAAGGAGTGAGTAGGGAGGATGACTTGGAGAAAAGTAATATGAGAGAATTAGAATAGGAGTCAATCCTACGTATGAAAGGTATCAGTTAAAGTCCCCAAGACAATGGATTGATCCAGAAAGAAGAAGGGAAAAAAAAGGTGGGAAAGGAAATGGAGCACGGAGATAGATGTGGTATCAAATAATACCGGATGGTAATTTTCCAAGTTTTATCAACATTGTATGAAAAATAAAATAAAATAAAAAGAAATCACACTCACTCACTCACCCTATAGACAACGATAGAATTGGAAAAATGATATTCGGGGAATAAGAAGAGTAATAATACTGATGATCCTATAAAAATTATTAAGTCGTTAATAGCGAGATTTGGATGAATGGGGAGGGACAAGTTCAAATTGGTGAGGGCGTTGGGGTCCCAGAGCTTCGGCCGAAGGATCTGACACTAAGCAAACGATTTGCGGCATTGCGTGGATCATTCGATAGCTAACTATTAGCTGGGGTCAGGGGGGAATATACATGGGATGTTGTAGAGAGGAATCCCAACGGCAATTACCAATTGGCCTAATAGATTAGATTAATATTTTAATGCATACATATGTAGATATTTCGATACTATTTAGCTATTTATAAATTTCCCAATAGGACAATATTGAAATATGAAAATAAAAAAAAATATATAAATATATACCAAAAAAAAAAAAAGAAAAAAAAAGACCTTTTCAGGTTAAAATTACAATACAATGGTAACACAGTGTACTAATTCCCAACGGGTTCAACCCAAGTCAGAACCCATTGGGGCGGGTCTCCTACCACGCTAAACCCCTTTCAGCTGTCTGCAGTTCAACCAGACCTCTTTTTTTTCTTTCCCTATTGCTTCGTTCCCCTTCAGGCTCAATTGTGCTCTGGACCTCTTTTCCTATTTTATATGTATATCTGTTGAAATTGTGTCCCTTTACTTTTCTATATTCCCTTGATAATACCCCTCCATTTTACTTCAGACCTTTAGGATTTAGGTCTTCCCAGTGAGTTGGCCCCTCCAGACCGCGTGGTGGTTTTCCTTGAAATCTAACAGGCAAACAGGAAACCCCTCTTCAATTTTAGGGTCCCTCTGGTCTTTTCCCTCTTAATCTCCTTCTATTCCTTTTTACAAAGAGAGAGAGCCACATCATGTACGGCACATTGACCGGTCCCCAAACCGGTATCAACACCCCCCGATCCTCTCAATCCCTCCGCCCTCTCATCCTCTCGCATGGATCCCTCGAGTTCTCTTTCCTCGTTCCTACCTCGCTTCACTTCCATGCATCGCAGTTGAAAGATAGCTTCACCGCCTCTTTACCCGAGCCCACAGACGAATTGGCCCAAGATGATGAACCATCATCAGTGACCGAGTTGGTCGCCCGCTACATTGGCCATGTGGCCGACGAGCTCGAGGAGGAAGATGATGCACAGGGCAACTACCTGGACGTTCTGAAGCTCGTTTTGAATGAATTTGAACGTGCTTTCATGCGTGGTAACGATGTTCACGCCGTGGCAGCTGCGCTCCCCGGCATTGTGGCCAAGAAGAACCAAGTCGTTGAGGCCTACTATGCCGGGCGAGCTGCGGCGGGCCGGCCCACCAAGCCCTACGACTCGGCTTTGTTCCGTGCAGCCTCCGACGAGGCCGCAGGAATCTATTCCGTGTTCGGTGGTCAAGGCAATATTGAGGAGTACTTTGATGAATTGCGCAACATCTACACCACGTACCCTTCTTTCGTCGAAGAGCTCATTACTTCCTCCGCCGAATTGCTCCAATCACTCTCTCGCGAACCCGAGGCTAACAAGCTCTACCCGAAGGGCATGAACATCATGCAATGGCTGCAAGATCGGGATACACAGCCAGATACCGATTATCTGGTGTCCGCGCCCGTGAGTCTGCCATTGATTGGTTTGGTCCAGTTGGCCCACTATACGGTTACCTGCAAAGTTCTGGGTCGCCAACCTGGTGATCTCCTGGAACGCATCCTCGGTACCACAGGTCACTCCCAGGGAGTCGTTACCGCTGCCGCCATTGCAACTGCTACCAGCTGGGAGTCCTTCGCTTTAGCGGCCCAGAATGCCCTGACTATGCTGTTCTGGATTGGTCTGCGCAGTCAGCAAGCCTACCCCCGTACCTCTATCGCCCCATCCGTTCTCCAGGACTCGATTGAGAATGGCGAGGGGACCCCTACTCCCATGCTGTCTATCCGCGATCTCTCACTCGCCGCCGTTCAGGAGCACATCGATGCCACCAACCAACATTTGCCCGAAGACCGTCACATCTCCATTTCCCTAGTGAACAGTGCTCGCAACTTTGTGGTAACTGGTCCTCCCATCTCGCTTTACGGTCTAAATGTTCGCCTTCGCAAGGTCAAGGCGCCCACCGGACTTGACCAGAACCGTATGCCATTCACCCAGCGCAAGGTTCGCTTTGTCAACCGTTTCCTCCCCATTACCGCTCCTTTCCACAGCCAGTACCTTGTTTCTGCCTACGACCGCATTCTTGAGGATCTGGAAGATGTGGTGGATATCTCTGCCAAGTCACTGGCGATCCCCGTCTTCCACACAAAGACTGGAGAGGATCTGCGACAGCTAGGCGACAAGAGTATTGTGCCCTCATTGGTTCGCATGATCACCCACGATGCGGTCAACTGGGAGAAAGCCACTGTCTTCCCCCGTGCAACTCACATCGTTGACTTCGGCCCCGGCGGCATCTCTGGTCTGGGCGTTCTGACCAACAGAAACAAGGATGGTACCGGTGTTCGGGTCATTCTCGCTGGTGAAATGGATGGGACCAATGCAGAGGTCGGCTACAAGCCAGAATTGTTCGACCGTGATGAGCATTCTGTCAAGTTCGCTGTGGACTGGGTCAAGGAACACGGCCCTCGCCTGACACAGACATCTACTGGTGAAACCTACGTGGATACCAAGATGAGCCGTCTGTTGGGAATTCCCCCTGTCATGGTGGCTGGTATGACACCCACTACCGTTGCCTGGGACTTTGTGGCTGCTACTATGAACGCCGGTTATCACATCGAGCTGGCTGGTGGTGGCTACTACAACGCGAAGACGATGACAGAGGCCATCACCAAGATTGAGAAGGCCATCCCTCCTGGACGTGGTATCACTATCAACCTGATCTATGTTAACCCCCGTGCGATGGCCTGGCAGATCCCGTTGATCGGTCGACTGCGTGCGGAAGGCGTGCCGATTGAAGGTCTGACCATTGGCGCTGGTGTGCCATCTATCGAAGTTGCCAATGAATACATTGAAACTCTTGGTATCAAGCACATTGCCTTCAAGCCTGGCTCCGTTGATGCGATTCAGCAAGTCATCAATGTTGCCAAGGCCAACCCTAAGTTCCCCATCATCCTTCAGTGGACTGGTGGCCGTGGTGGTGGTCACCACTCCTTCGAGGACTTCCACCAGCCCATTCTCCAGATGTACAGCCGTATTCGCAAGCAAGATAATATTGTGCTTGTTGCCGGCAGTGGCTTCGGTGGTTCGGAAGACACTTACCCTTACCTCTCGGGTACGTGGTCTGCTAAGTTCGGCTACCCTCCTATGCCCTTCGACGGCTGTCTCTTCGGATCTCGCATGATGATCGCGAAGGAGGCGCACACCTCTTACAATGCCAAGAAGGCAATTGCCGATGCCCCTGGTGTGGACGACGCGGAATGGGAGAAGACCTACCAGAAAGCAACAGGTGGTGTGATCACTGTTCTATCTGAGATGGGTGAGCCTATCCACAAGCTGGCCACTCGCGGAGTGCTGTTCTGGCAGGAGATGGACCAGAAGATCTTCAAGCTGGACAAGGCCAAGCGTGTCCCTGAGCTGAAGAAGCAACGGAACTACATCATCAAGAAGTTGAATGACGACTTCCACAAGGTCTGGTTCGGTCGCAACGCTGCAGGCGAGACTGTGGATCTGGAAGACATGACTTATGCTGAGGTCGTTCGCCGCATGGTGGACCTCATGTACATCAAGCACGAGTCGCGATGGATCGATCCCTCGCTCAAGCGCTTGACGGGTGACTTCATCCGTCGTGTCGAGGAACGTTTCACTACTGCCGAGGGCCAGGCGTCGCTGCTCCAAAGTTATTCCGACATTGATGCCCCCTACCCTGCCGTTGACAACATTTTGTCTGCTTATCCCGAAGCTGCGGATCAGCTGATCAACGCGCAGGATGTGCAGCACTTCCTGCTGCTCTGCCAGAGACGCGGCCAGAAGCCCGTGCCTTTCGTCCCCGTGCTGGATGAGAACTTTGAGTTCTTCTTCAAGAAGGATTCTCTGTGGCAGAGTGAGGATCTTGAGGCTATTGTCGATCAAGACGTCGGCCGAACCTGTATTCTTCAGGGTCCTATGGCTGCCCGCTTCTCCAACATCATTGATGAGCCTGTCAAGGACATACTTGATGGTGTTCACCAGGGACACATCGCTGGCCTCCTGCGTGATGTCTACGGTGGCGACAAGACCAAGATTCCTGTCATTGAATACTTCGGTGGCCAGCTTATGAACACCACCGAAACGGAATTCGACGGTTTGACTATTTCGGAAGAGCCAAACAAGACCAGCTTCCGCTTGTCTTCCACTGCAGCCTTGCCAGACTTGGACCGCTGGCTCGGTCTTCTTGCGGGCAATGTCTACTCCTGGAGACATGCTCTGTTCTTGGCCGATGTTTTCGTTCAGGGCCACCGCTTCCAATCCAACCCCATGAAGCGGATTGTCGCTCCCACTGCAGGCATGTATGTTGAAGTAACCAACCCCAACGATCCTGCCAAGACTGTTATCAGTGTACGAGAGCCGTACCAGTCTGGCAAGTTGGTCAAGACAGTCGAAGCCAAGATCAATGAGAAGGGACAGGTCAGTCTGACCCTGTTTGAGGGCCGCACTGCTGAGAATGGTGTTGTCCCTCTGAACTTCTTGTTCACTTATCACCCCGAGACTGGATACGCTCCTATCCGTGAGGTTATGGGCGACCGCAACGATCGCATCAAGGAGTTCTACTACCGGATCTGGTTCGGCAACAAGGACGTGCCCTTTGACACCCCCACTACTGCCACCTTCAATGGTGGCCAGAAGACCATCACTGCCCAGGATGTTGCCGACTTCGTTCACGCCGTTGGCAACACCGGCGAGGCTTTCGTTGACCGTCCTGGCAAGGAAGTCTTTGCCCCTATGGACTTTGCCATCGTGGCAGGCTGGCAGGCAATCACCAAGCCTATCTTCCCTCGCACTATTGACGGAGATTTGCTGAAGCTCGTCCACTTGTCCAATGGATTCAAGATGGTGCCCGGCGCCCAGCCCCTCAAGGTTGGCGATGTTCTGGACACCACGGCCCAGATTAACTCTGTCATCAACCAGGATTCTGGTAAGATGGTCGAGGTCTGCGGCACCATCAAGCGAGACAACAAAGCCATCATGCATGTTACCAGTCAGTTCCTGTACCGGGGTGCTTACACCGACTATGAGAACACCTTCCAGCGCAAGGATGAGGTCCCTATGCAGGTTCACCTCGCAACCAGCCGGGAAGTCGCCATCCTCCGCTCCAAGGAATGGTTCCGCATGGACGACTCTGATATTGAGCTTCTGGGCCAGACCCTGACGTTCCGCTTGCAGAGCTTAATCCGTTTCAAGAACGCCACTGTCTTCAGCAACGTCCAGACTGTTGGACAGGTTCTTCTTGAGCTTCCCACCAAGGAGGTCATCCAAGTTGCGTCAGTCGAATACGAGGCAGGTGACTCACACGGCAACCCCGTGGTTGACTATCTCCAGCGTAATGGAACTTCTATTGAGCAGCCGGTCTACTTTGAGAACCCCATCCCGCTCAGTGGCAAGACCGCTCTGGAACTGCGTGCTCCCGCCTCCAACGAGACCTATGCCCGCGTGTCTGGTGACTACAACCCCATTCACGTGTCGCGCGTCTTCTCCAGCTACGCCAACTTGCCCGGAACCATCACCCATGGCATGTACAGCAGTGCCGCGGTTCGCAGCCTTGTCGAGACCTGGGCCGCTGAGAACAACATTGGCCGTGTTCGTGGTTTCCAAGTCTCGCTGGTCGGCATGGTTCTGCCCAACGACATGATCACTGTCAAGCTGCAGCATGTCGGCATGATCGCTGGTCGCAAGATCATCAAGGTTGAAGCCAGCAACAAGGAGACAGAAGAGAAGGTTCTGCAGGGTGAGGCCGAGGTCGAGCAGCCAGTCACTTCCTACGTCTTCACTGGCCAGGGCTCCCAGGAGCAGGGCATGGGTATGGAGCTGTATAGTTCTAGCCCAGTGGCCCAGGAGGTCTGGGACCGGGCTGATCGCCACTTCATGGAGAACTATGGTCTTTCCATTATTGACATCGTGAAGAACAACCCCAAGGAGCTGACAGTCTACTTCGGTGGTCCACGGGGTAAGGCCATCCGGGAGAACTACATGGCGATGACCTTCGAATCGGTGAACGCCGACGGTTCCATCAAGTCTGAGAAGATCTTCAAAGAGGTCGATGAGAATACCGCCTCATACACCTACCGCTCTCCCACTGGTCTTCTGTCTGCCACCCAGTTCACTCAGCCAGCCTTGACTCTGATGGAGAAGGCCAGCTTCGAGGACATGCGCAGCAAGGGTTTGGTGCAGCGCGACAGCAGCTTCGCCGGTCACTCCCTTGGTGAATACTCGGCTTTGGCCGCCCTGGCTGATGTCATGCCCATTGAGAGCTTGGTGTCTGTCGTGTTCTACCGTGGTCTTACCATGCAAGTCGCCGTCGAGCGTGATGCACAGGGTCGCTCCAACTACTCGATGTGCGCCGTCAACCCCAGCCGTATCTCCAAGACTTTCAACGAGCAGGCCCTCCAGTACGTTGTTGAGAACATTTCCGAGACCACCGGCTGGCTGCTGGAGATTGTCAACTACAATGTTGCCAACATGCAATACGTCGCCGCTGGTGACCTCCGTGCTCTTGACTGCCTCACCAACCTGCTGAACTTCCTGAAGGCGCAGAACATTGACATTCCCGCTCTTATGGAGAGCATGTCTTTGGAAGACGTAAAGGAGCACTTGGTCAGCATCATCCAAGAATGTGTCAAGCAAACCGAGGCCAAGCCACGTCCCATCGCCCTGGAGCGTGGTTTCGCCACCATTCCTCTCAAGGGTATCGATGTGCCCTTCCACAGTACCTTCTTGCGCTCTGGTGTGAAGCCCTTCCGTTCTTTCTTGCTGAAGAAGATCAACAAGACCACCATCGACCCCAGCAAGTTGGTCGGCAAGTACATCCCCAACGTCACTGCCCGTCCCTTCGAGATCACCAAGGAATACTTCGAGGATGTCTACAGACTCACCAACTCGCCCCGCATTGCCTCTATCTTGGCGAACTGGGAGAAGTACGAAGAGGGCAACGAAACCGTTGCGAAATAATTTATTCCTGTTGATATCCTCTTTATAATGTTGTGTTTTCGATAGACCATTTTTTTTGTTTTCATGGGTCATTATGTGATATGTCTCAAAGCCTTGGAGTTTTTATGTGTATGTATATGAGTTTCAGTTTGCATTTTAATACAGTTGTTTTCGATATCAGTTATACCTTTTCTAGAATATTGCCTAATTATTTTGCACCGAGATGAAACCTCAAGCAATGTACCTATTAAACACTAAACTGTTATGGCAGTGGCAACATGCCACTGAATTGATCAGCCCCCTCGATAGGACTTATCCACTTCAATCGTTGCTTGGTGTATATTTCCACCACAGGCGTCCGTTCATTCAAAATTCCGCTATCGTCAAATATTCCTGCCCGGATGACTGTAGTATCGTCAAGATCTCCGTTGGACTTAACCTTCCGTCCAAATAGCGGCGTGCCTATCACTCTGGATCAGATGCTATCTTCACCCAAATTCAGGATAATACAGACCACAATCGGGACAGAAATAATTCTTAATGGCATTTCCACTATCCGATGTTTTTGGCACTTCTTTTGGACTTCCAGAGATATGCAGATCTGCACTTTTGATGATGAAATTGTAGCTATAGGGTACTCCTGTGATCTTGCGACAATCGATACAGTGGCACAATGCCTGATGGAAAAGCATATTAGGCTATTTGAACAAAGGATTGAATCATAGAGGTTATACTAACCGATGCTAGAGGCTGGCCATTGTATTCGATTCGAACGTTGCCACAGAAACAGCTGCCAAAAGCCATCTTTATAGAGGATCTGCTTAGGTGTTTCAAGGAAACGTTTAGAAACGCCCAAATGTCTAAATAGTTGCACCCCGCGGTTAGTTAACCTGTGACTAAGCACTTACCCCAACAAGGAAGTATTGGGGCCCATTGCAACCATTCGACCACGCTGGTTATACATATAGATATATATATATATATATATGTATACCTATATCTATCTATCTACAAGAGATACAAAATATACAAAAGTACGAAAGGGAATAATACACATGTAGCACAGATTAAAACGTATCTTTATCACCCTACGACGTAAAATAGGCATAGGCTTGATGAAAAAGCATAAAGCGTACAGAGGACTTTTCTATACATGAACAAAGATATTTGAATATCATGATCGCCCCGCACGGTTGAGAGGCCCCCAGTTAGCACGAGGATTGAGCTGGTACCGCACCAGTCGTTTCTTGTTTTGCGCAGCAGACACCTGGCGGCCCAGAGCCTCATCAAATACCACCTCAAGGGTACTAGGATGGGGCCGCGTGAAAGAGTGTGCAGGTGACTTTTCCTTTTCATTTTCCGGTACAGGCTGAGGATCGGTCTCGGGGCGAGTCTCTGCAGGAGCAGGAGCAGGAGCACTTTGCGAGGAGGTTCGCGATCCGGACCGGTAAAGAGCGGCTTCGACCTTGGTGACCAAGTCACTGACATCTTTGCCAGCCTCAACGGCAGAGATCAGGTCTTTTTTGAGAAGCGATAACCATTGGTTTTCATCGCCCACTTTAGGCAGGTTTTCACGGCTCTTGCCCATAATCGTAGCACCGGCAGTTCCGGGCTTCAAGGAACCTTCCTTGATAGGTGATTCCTGACGGACCCACTCGCGCATGATCTCCCAAATCACCTCCCAGGGCGCATCGGTGCGGATTGTGTTTGCCTTAGTGTGGCTGCGGGTAGAGCGATATCCGAGATGGCTGAGCGCGCCGCGGAACTCGTCAAATGGAATGGTAGTGGCGTGAATAACCTTTGCGAGAGCACTGAGTGAAAAGTAGAAAGGGTATTTCTCGCGAGCGGCAACGTCCATTCGAGGAATGATGGCGGGGTAAGTTGGAACATCCTGGTTCTGTGTGGTGGGCGCAGGTTGTGTGGAAGTGGGTAGTTCGGAGTTAGATGGTGTTAGGTCCAGGTCCTCTTCAAGAGCAGTAGTCAACATCCCCTCAATCCGAGCACAGGTCTGATATGTTTCGTGATCAGCTCCAGGAAGCATGTCCAAGATTTTTTGGATAAAGTCGGGATTGTGGAGCGGACCAGCCCACATGGGTCCTGCGAGATGTGTTTTTGTGCCGCAATGCTCGCAGTGCGGTCCGGCTGCGGGTCCCTTGGCTAGGCCGTGGTGGTATATGGGGTTGCCCTTGCGACTCAATTTGGATCTGGTCAACCCAATGGGTTGTGTTGACCATGCGCCACAGCCGACATCGCAATTGTAAACGAGCATCGAGTTTCCCGCGGTAAATTTGACCTGTGCGGGAGATCGGTAGACCCGAACAAAGACGCGAGCGTAAAAGTCGATAGACAGAGACAATAATGGCTCGATCGACACTCCATACTTAGCTGCAGACATGGCAATGGAATTCAAGATCAATCGCAGACCACCTTCGTGAGAGTGGAGGCCTTTGACGGGAATACCGCCGTACAGAGAGAATGCTTTTTCCGAATAGCCGGTCGAGGCCCAGACACCGGCATCAGTGCAAGTAACACACAAAAGGCCACCGTCTTTGGCTGCTTGCACTGCAGCATCCAGGAACGGAGATGCTGTGCCATATGGATCCAAATCAATGACGTCAAACTTACTCGCGGAGTCAAGTCCATACATGTAAACTCGAGCATCAGCCAGATTGGGTTGAATTGTTTTAAGGTTGTTGTAATCGATGTTTTTCTTCATGGACTTGATTGCTGACTCTGACAGGTCATTAGCCACGACCTTTGTGACAAATGGAAGCTCCGAGGCATAGCGAAGAGCACGTAGTCCAGTTGCAGAAAGAGCATCAAGAACAGTGAAGGAAGCTGTGGGTTTCTCTGCTCGGGCTTCTGACTGAAGTTCTTGATCAACCGCCGGGACGGAGACTGGTTGGTCGTTTGCCTCTGTATTTTCCTTGTGTTCTGCATTTGGGGCGGGCCTCGGATTCTCGGTCTGGTCGTCTTCACGCTTCCGTTTCTTTTCCCCGTTGCCTGCCTGCTTCTTTAGCTTCTGGGCCGCTTTTTGTCTCCTCTGGTCGATGATATGTTCTCCATAGGCGCGAATGGCTAGCACACTGAGGTCGCGATTAAATTGTTGAATTGGGTTGTAGAAGACGGATTGCATTTGGTCGTCGCCTTTGAGATCCTTTTTCGTTCCCTTAGAGGCGGCCTCCTGGGCAGGTGGGTTAAGAATCTTCGCCAAACCTTCCTTGATAACATGGTAATTGTTTCCCTGGTATTCCACCAGCTGAATCTGAGGTTCCTCCATAGCTCTATAAGTGGAGAGGATTCGGAAATATCGGATCGAAGTGGATGTCGAACGAGGGAATTGGGCGAGAATAGGGGTAGAAAGTAAACTTCGCTTAGTGCATTTCGTTGCTGATCCAAAAATCAACGAGGGGTTCATGAGCGAAGCCTTTCCACAGCATGTCGCCAGAGCCGTTGAATGCGACGGAGAAAAATATTCTGCGCACGGACCAATATGCAGTACACAGCAATACTGTCTTGTAATTTATGTCAACTATAAAAGTACATAGGGCTATATAGGAATCAACTCTCACAATGAGAGACCAAGCAGCCCTAGTTATACCTAGTAGGCCACAGGCAATTATCGTGGCGATATTGGAGAGTATTGGTATTTGTATAGCAGAAAGAACAATTTTCATGATGTCTTCAGGCTTTTTTATACATTAGGATTAAGTCTATGGAGATAATATACACAATCATGCCTATCACAGCCACTCCCCAATTATCGGGACATGACTATACATCTCATTCCACCCCTTGGCCTCCCAACCCGCACCTTCGCCGGCACGTCCAACAACACCGAGAGCACCCGCAAGCCAAAGAGCCGCGCCAGCAGCGGCGACTCCATTGACAACCCACCGCATCTTGCGCTGTCTCTTTGGCTTTGTTTCTGAAAATCCAAGGTACCCAGCCAACGAGCCTTTTTGGCTACGCTCCTTGCGCGCTGTAGTCACTCTCCAGCCCATCCAGGTCGCCCAGCCACCAACGAAGTGCCACACACTGGCAGTCACGAAGAAGACATAGAAGATATTCCAGAACACAGGACTCCGAGCAAAGCCATGGGCAATATACCCTAGCCCCACGCCAGAGCTTCCTCCTTCGACGATCAATGGAGTGGCACGGTTGACCCATACGTGGAATCCAATCAGCGGGGCAACAAAGTAGCCAGTGCGTGCCTGCAAAGACATACGGGGCCAGAAATATAACATGTTTCGCTGTGCGCGAGTCTCAGCGCCGTACAGACGTGCTCTGCGCGCAGCACGAATGTTGCGGAGAGCAATTCCCGAGGCAATATGGGCAAGTATAGGAATTGTCAAGACCATATGTTCTAGCCCAGGGGCCTGGTATATGGGTCGTGTGAGCAAAAGGTAGGATTCGCTCGCGGGCACGGAGCGAGTCACGAGTGGGATAAGAGAGGTGTTGGCGAGATGTAGAATGAAGAAAGCCGTAGGTGGGTAGGTTGAGTATTGTTGAATGCCAGTTACTAAATATCATGGTGGTTAGAATATATAAACCAGCTTTGGTCGCTGCAACGTACGCCATGAATCCCAGCGATGGCCGCTAAGGCCTAGCATGGGGATTGAAATTCCAGCTCCATGTTGCATGGGAGAGGTGGCCCTAGGGAAGTATTCGCCACTTTCAACATCGAGAGCATCATGGACAGGCGACGGGTCTAATTCTTGCAGCGAGATGATAGACTTGGCGTCGATCTCCTCTGGTTTGGAGAGCTCATGGGACGACATTGTATGATTTTCAAGGTTTTTGGTTCTCAGGAGCTGGGGGAAAGCACCAAAATGAAATTCATAAGAAAGTAACTCGTCAATCATGCATCCATATTCTATAGGCAAACTAAAAAAAAGCAGGGAAATGTTGAGGTTTGAAGATCACCGAGTCGCGAAAATACGGCAGCTCTGATAGGTCACTTCCTTGGCGGATAATGACGATTGCCCACCTGCAGGGTTTAAGGTCAGGTGACTCGGGATTCATCGCTTGTTACTTTAGTAGTTTGTAGTTTACTTGCTTGATTTATGGTGAATATTGCATATAGGTGCAAGTATTGCTCATGTACCTAAAGTAAAACCCATGTAGCTACTTAATGATGAACAAGAGCATATGAACATGAAAGCCTAGACATTTAATGCAGATGCCATGAATCCATATCTGCCTCGTTTCACAGGCAGCGACGCGCGGGACCCGCCAGTTATAAATACGCAGATGGTTGTAATGCCCCGCCGTACCAAACGCTCTCTCGCTCTCTCTCTCTCTCTCTCTCTCTCTCTAAACTCCACTGATACTCTACTTCAAGAATCATGGCACCGGTATGCTCTTCTTTTTTGGTTCAAATCTGACACCTCAGCTAACAAATATAGCGTGGTTTCACAAACCCCGCTCCTAGGGTAATCAATCACCCGGGTCTACCATATTTACTATCGCCAAGCTAACCCTTAATAGACCGAATCAGCGCGGAATGCGCTCAGTTCCTTCACCTGCGACCTCTGCAATAAATCTTACTCGCGCCACCCAGAATATGAAGCACATCTCGGCTCATACGATCACCTGCACAGAAAGCGTTTGCAAGACCTTAAACAGTTAACACGTGATCCAAATGCCGTCGAGAAGAACCGCCGGGCAGAACGTAAAGCCGATGCGCAGGCTGGTCTGAAGGTCATCGAGACTCCTGTGAGCAATCCAGTACTAACTGGAGGAAGAACCGGTTTCAAGAAGGGAGGTTTCAAAAGCTCATTCGCCGCTGTCAAGGGAACAGGGGCCCCCACAGGCCCAGTCAAAAAGAACGTTCTAGGAGACGACGATGAAGATAATAGCCCAAAACCTCAAGACAATGATTCATCAGATGTGGGCAAGCCTAAAAAGAGTGAAGATGGTGAGATAGAAAGTGAAACCGACGAGGAATATGGCCAAGAAGGATATTATGATCCTCGCCGACCAACAGACTGTTTCCCTGGATGTCTTTCCCAAAAGGTCTGATGGATCTTGTGATGCCGGAAATGACCTGCGAATTGAATCATCAAATACCAAATATCCAATGGCGTTGAAGTGTACGGATTATCCTTTTGTTTTAATTACTGGGCAGTAATGAATTTCCATCTAAGCCATTCAAGCACATTTACGTTGGTCTGGATCTGGGTGTAATGGTACATGCTTTCCAAGAGACTGTCTAAAATGATTGGAGAACAAAAGCAGAATAAAACAACGACATAAGATGGAACAGATGAAAGGGTACTAGGCACATGGCTATATTATTGCGAGCTCCTCACTCGCCCTCGTTTATTGGCTTACAGGCGCAGAAGCTTGGCGGCCTGGCTGACAATGGTGTCCTCCTGAGGGAAGGACATGGCCTCGAGGCCAGCGGCGTAAGGAGTGGGAACCTCAGCACCGGTGACACGGACAGCGGGGGCGGTCAGGTAGTCGAAACCGTACTCCATAGACAGAGCCAGGATCTCGGAAGAAAGACCGAACATGGGGTAGCCAGACTCAACGACCATGATGCGGCCGGTCTTCTTGAGGGAGGCAATGATGGTCTCAACATCGAGAGGCTTGATGGAGCGCAGGTTGATAACCTCAGCGTCGACACCGTACTTCTGCTTGAGCTCGGCGGCGGCGGTCAAGGACTGACCGACACAGCGAGACACGGAGACGATGGTGAGGTCCTTTCCGGGGCGCTCAATCTTGGCCTTACCGATGGGCAAGACGAAGTCGTCCTTCTGGGCGGCCTCGCTCATAGGGAAAGACTGGCCGTACATGAGCCTAGAATTGGTTAGGACCGCGGAATCCAGCAAAATGAGTGGATGGAATCTTACTCGTTCTCCAAAACAACAACGGGGTTGGGGTCACGGATAGCAGCCTTCAGCAAACCCTTGGCATCCTCAGAGCTCCAAGGGGAGACAACCTTCAAACCGGGAATGCTTCCGTACCAGGCGGAGTAGTCCTGGGAGTGCTGGGCGGCGACACCGGCGGCGAAACCGTTGGGACCGCGGAAAGTGATGTTGCAAGGCTGGATACCACCGGACATGTAGTGAGTCTTAGCGGCGGAGTTGATAATCTGATCAATGGCCTGCATGGCGAAGTTGAAGGTCATGAACTCGCACTAGATCATGAACGATTAGCATGCGATACTACATCAATCATCATTTCCGGAAATGCTCACAATGGGGTGCAGACCGGCGAGAGCAGCACCAACGGCGATACCACAGAAGCCGGCCTCTGTGATGGGAGTATCGATAACCCGCTTGGGACCGAAGCGGTCGAGCAGACCCTTCGTCACCTTGTATCTGTACAGGCGGAAGGTCAGCTTCGGTTTTGATTCAACCGAATCTCCAGGATTACTCACGCTCCGTTGTACTGTGCGACTTCCTCACCAAGGATGAAGGTCTTCCGGTTGAGTTCCAACTCCTCCGCCAAGGCCTCGTTCAAGGCATCACGAACGGTGACCTGCTTGGTGCCGTTCTCGGTGGCATAGCCGCGGCGCAGAACTGAAGGAGCACAGGCGGTCTGGCGGATATTCGAGCGCAGAGCAGCGGAAGCAAGGCGCGAGGAAACCAGACGAGCTGTTGGCCGGAAAAGTCGGGGAGCTGCCATTGCGGAAATATGAGGGAATTGAGAAGGTGAAAACAAAAAAGAGAAAAAAAGAATTCAATTAAATATCGCAGACCAAAGTGGACCGCAAAAGCAATTGAATGGAAGAACGGGATTGTAGATCAAAGTGAATGCCCAGAGAAGACTTATCGCCGTCCGAATAATCTTCGAGATGCAAATCCGAAGATGTTGGGCAGCACGTGATATCAGAGCTCACCGGTACTGTAACCTACTGTAACCTACTGTAATTGTAATCATACCAGAATTGGAGTACTCACCTGAGGCATCCGATCTTGTTTACTCATGTCTTCTGTGAGCTATCGAATTTTAGTCTTATAACTACGTGTTTTCCTTCCAGGATCTTTCATCACCCTTCCAAAGTTGTTTCTTACCGTAATTCCATGCTTTTATAACACTCTTCCAGGGGTGTATTGTTGGTACTGATGTTGTCCTTGCTCTGGCTACTTCCGTCGGCACTCGCCGCTCAACCCTCCGCACCCGACCCCATCTCCGCTCCCCTGCGAACTCTGGATTTCGGCCAATTGAATTTCCTCCATACTACCGATACTCATGGCTGGCTGGCAGGTCATCTGCAGGAGTAGGCTTTGGACCCTCCTAAGCTTTGAGTTGTACTAATAATTTCAGACCATCCTATTCCGCAGACTGGGGGGATTACATATCGTTTACGACACGCATGCGGGAAAAGGCAGAAGCGCAAGGACAAGATCTACTCGTTATAGATACAGGTGACCGAGTCGAAGGGAATGGCCTATATGACTCATCGGAGCCCAAGGGTATCTACCTTTCAGACATCTTGCGGCACCAGCACATCGACCTCTTGACGTCGGGAAACCACGAACTATACAAGCAAAACACATCGGAGGCTGAACTTCTCGTCACCGTTCCTAATTTCCGGGGCAACTATCTGGCTTCGAATATTGATATTATTCACCCGACCACAAAACAGCTTGTGCCTCTAGCCCCGCGGTTTAAAAAGTTCACTACCAAAAAACAAGGCATCCGTATAGTAGCCTTTGGCTTCCTCTTTGATTTCAATGGAAATTACAACAATACTGTGGTCCAGAGAGTATCTTCTACAATCAAAGAGGATTGGTTCCAAGAGGCCATCCGGGATAAAGAAGTGGATCTGTTTTTGGTGATCGGCCATGTGCCTGTTCATTCACCGGAATACCGGGCGATCTTCAAGGAGATCCGGGGAATTCGTTGGGATACACCAATCCAATTCTTTGGCGGGCACCAGCACGTGCGTGACTATGCGCAGTATGATTCCAAAGCCTTTGGGCTAGCGAGCGGTCGATTCATGGAAACTGTTGGCTTTATGTCAATCGATGGTCTCGCCAGCAAAACAAGCCATCAGTCTGCTGCTGGACCCGTGTTCAAGCGCAGATATATTGACAACAATCTTTTTTCTTATTATCATCACACCGGCCTTGATCAAGAGACCTTCCCAACCGAAAAAGGTCTCAATGTCTCCCAATTGATCTCTAAAGCACGCACCGGCCTTCAACTAGACCAAATTCATGGATGTGCTCCACGTGATTTTTGGATGTCTCGAGTCAAGTATCCGGACCCCAACAACATCTACACCTGGCTTGAGACTCAGGTTTTGGGTGACTTGAAGGATGAGTCCCGTGGGGATACACCTAGCCTAGCCATTGTTAATACGGGCGCCATGAGGTTCGATATCTTGAAGGGGCCTTTTACCCAAGATTCAACTTTTATTGTATCCCCATTTACCAGCACCTTCCGCTATGTGAAAGATGTCCCATATGAGAAAGCAAAACTTATTGTCGATATTTTGAATGAGCAGCCTCAAGTTTTACCAACGGATCAATCTTCGTTGACAACCTTGGGCCCTCTCGAACAACTTGCATATCCGGAAGATGTGATTGCCCAAAACTGGCCTTCAGCTAATGACCAAATCCCTATGTCCGGTCCTGACCTCGTGCCCGGTTACACGACAAAGGATGATGCGGGCACGGATGGCGATGATACCATCCATTCACCCATCTCCTTTTACCGCGTGCCAAACTGTATTCACGCCCTCAAATCTGCCAATGCATCCGAGACACCAAAGACGGTAGATTTGGTCTACCTTGACTTCATCGAGAAATATATAATACTGGCCGCCAAGTTTGCTGGTCTCGATGTCGACATTGAAAAGGAAAGCGATGCGTACATGTCGAACGTGTCTTTAACAAACCTGATTCTTGACTGGGTGAAGAAGAACTGGAAGTGTTGATAAATATACTATCTAGCTCGGTTCATTTTGTTACAATTCATTCCTAGTTTCTGGACCCATAGTGCACGAAGTAAATCTCGGGGAAAACCCGGTTAGGTTTATAATACATCCATATTGCCCAGACCGTTCACTCAATCACCGCCATTGAATGTGAACACACCCTTCCCACTGCGGTAGCCGCCCAAAGTGCCTTGCACACTCTCTGCCAACTCTGGGCCTTCGGACTCCCAGTTCCACTTCACCTCATCCACCGGAATATCCCGGAACTTCCCAGAGCGAGTCAATTGAAGTACATCCTTGATGGTGCTCTCCTTGAGCTTGGGGTTCTTATCACCCCACTTACTGACCCAGAACCCGTCAAACGTGATGTTCTTAAAGATCAGCAAGCCCGATGGCAATGCAACAGGTTGCTTCGACATGGCTCCGTAGGTCACCATATGTGAATCAGGAGCCAAAGTCTTTGCCAGAGCGGTGGCATTCTTCCCGCCTACACAGTTCAACGCCAGACGAATGGGCTCCCGGCCCTGGCGGGTGAACTCATGGACCATATCCCGGAAGTTGCCAGTAAGCATTTCCTCCTCGGTGATAACAACGGTAGCTCCCAGATCCCGGAGTTCCTTCTTGAGAGCCTCGGTCTCTTCGGGTGTCTTGCGCTGGCGAACGACATTGAGGGTCTTGATCCCCCACTCGCGGCCTAGCTGAATAGCTGCTCGTCCGACACCACTGTTGGCACCGTTCTGGATCATCCATTCCTCGCCGGCACGCATCCAATCCCATTCACAGAAATCCCGGAGCATACGGTACGCAGTGACAGGGTTGACGCTGACAGTGCCAACCTGCAGCGGGGTCAGACCCTCCTTGTCCTCAATCTTGATCAGCTGGGATTCGTCCAGCTGCGCGTGGGTTCTCCAGGTACCCTGGCCTGTGCTCTTCATAATGACCCAGTCGCCTTTGCTGAGGTTCTTAACGCCCGCACCGGTTGACAGCACCTCGAATGCGCCCTCATTACCACCGACTGCGGCAGGCTCCGCGTTTCCGAGGTCCGTTTGAAAGGGAGGTTTGCTGGGGTAGACACCCTGGATCTGGTTCACGTCGGCGGGGTTCATCGGCGACGTCAACAGGCGCAGATTCACTTGGGTTCCGTGCGGCGCGGAGATTGAGTGCTTGTGTAGCCTAAATTGATCAGTTTAGTTTGCTCAATTGTAGCTAGCAGGACCTACCGCAGGACATCTTTGGGCTCGCCATATTTGGAGTAGATGAGAGCCTTTGCCTGTGTGTAGCCGTAAACCGAAACGTATCGCCGACCAAATGTAGCTTGGCCGAGCACCTGTGGTACTGCTCTAGCTGAGGCCGGGCGAGCACTTCGGGTGGCCGTCTGTAGTACACTTCGTGAGAACATAGCTGGTAGGTGACGGAGTGAAGGAGAAGAAAAAGTGTCAAGGAAATCCGGATGACGTCTGAGTCCATTTCGCTCGGCCCGAAGGAACTGTTTGACATTATAGCTCCGAGGTCACTTGGAATTGTTAGATATCGTTTATAATTGAGCAATAGGTACGTATTTATAACTGGGCTACAAAGTCATGTAATATAATTTACATATACCTATATAGCTACAGATCGTCAACGGTGAGATTGGACATGAATAGGTACCGTAGAAAAGCAGCACGGACCCAGGAAACTCGCGTTCCCACTCCCTTTCTATGTTATACTCCTCACACACTCGTCTAAATGTCCTTATTGCGCGAAGCTGAGAAATGCGTCGCTAATCAATATGCATATGGTTTCAATGCCTTCATAACCCCACTGTCGCGCGCGGGGCCATGGCTGGACCGCGTTAAGGAAGCAGATGTGCGTAAGGAAGAAGGTAGCAACCTCAGACTTCCACCCTCTAGTTCAGAATTAACCGATATGATCAGGGAAACCCAAGTCTGCAGTGGACGGCCGCTTGATCGCCGTCAAAGACAATATCTGCACGCGCGACCTTCCGACGACCTGCGCTTCGGGGATTCTGGATAAATTTATGAGCCCGTTCAATGCCACCGTTGTCGATCAACTCGAGGCTGCTGGGGCAATTGTCGCTGGAAAGACAAATCTGGACGAGTTTGGGATGGGATCACACTCGATCAATTCACATTTCGGCCCTGTCAAGAACCCTCGTCAAGATTCCAGCGGGGAAGATCTCTCCGCTGGTGGCAGCTCTGGCGGAAGTGCCGCCTCAGTCGCCGCCAGCCAATGCTATGCGTAAGTGGTCAGTTATCAGCAAAGAGCCTCATTGCTGACTTTCACAGTTCACTAGGAACGGATACTGGCGGCTCGGTCAGACTTCCGGCTGCTTACACCGGGATCGTGGGATTCAAACCGTCATACGGACTGATCTCACGATGGGGCGTGGTAGCATATGCCAATTCTCTAGATACGGTGGGTATCTTGGGGAAAACCACCGCCAATGTGCGAGATATATTCGGTAGGGTTTGACCAGTGTGACTGGATAACGACTGTGCTAATAGCATGCCCAGACATCCTCAACCAACATGACCATCGCGACCCTACCAACCTCTCAATATCCTCCCGCTCTCGAATTCAAGCCTCTCTGCAAACACCAAAACTTGCCTCGCGGCTGACTTCAGCCCCTCTCCGAATCGGTGTACCCATAGAGTACAACGTTTCTGAGCTGACTTCCACAGTCCGACGGGCTTGGGCTCTTTCTCTGGCACGCCTGAAGAAACAAGGACACACCGTCCATTCTGTCTCTCTGCCTGGCACAAAACACGCATTATCTACCTATTATGTCTTGGGACCTGCTGAGGCATCTTCGAACCTGGCCAAATACGACGGAGTACGATACGGGACTCGTGCCGAAGGCCCAGATGGCGACGGCAAGCCTGATGGATATCTATTCTCAAATACCCGAGGGCAGGGGTTCGGGCAAGAAGTGAAAAGACGAATTGTTCTAGGCACGTTCAGTTTGAGTGCTGATGCCATTGACAACTATTTCATCCAAGCACAACGAGTGCGTCGTCTAGTCCAGCAAGACTTCGATGCTGTCTTTACAGCCAAGCATCCGCTCGCTGCACCCTGCGCAGACAAAATTGCAAGGGAAAATGACGTAGATGTCATTATATGTCCTACTGCTCCCTCGTCTCCGCCACGACTGTCGGACTTGATGAGCAAATCTACCAAGCAATCACCCCTGGATGCATATGTCACCGACGTATTCACCGTTCCCGCCAGTCTCGCTGGTCTACCTGCAATTTCAGTCCCCGTGACAGTGTCTGGGGAGAAAGATGCTGAACTGGCAGGAATTCAGGTCATCGGTCAATATGGAGACGATCAATTGGTTATGAAAGTGGGAGAGATGTTGGAGGGAAGAAATTTAGATTAGGCCCATACCTGTACGACTACTATATGAAATGTATATTATGTGAATAGAATCTTGAAATCAGAATTGGTATCAATGCTATTACGAAATCCAAACGCCTATTCCATTTTCCCGTTGAGCATATCATATGTCACTAGGTCATCTCGACATCGCCATCACCCTGCACTTCAACGTTGGGAGTTCCAGCTGTCCCGACACTCATCGCATCTTCAAGGCCGTGGTTTCCCGCATCGCCTGCAGCCGGTGTCTCACGATTGCTATTAGCAGCGGAATCAGATGCTCCGGCAGTTCCAGGAGTATGGGCAAGCGTAGAGTCAAGCGCCGCGCTGACGCCACCCTTCAACACCTCTGCCCCTCCTACAACTCCAGCTCCGCCGAGCTCGGCGTTGTTATTGATGACATCGCCATCAATGCCGCCCCATGTGAACATGGCTTCTACCTCGTCCACGATATCGGCCATCACGTCTTCGGCGATCTGATCATTGTAGCGTTCGCCCATGGCCCGGACTGGTTCTCCGGTTTCAGTTTTCTCGGGTGGCCCAATCC
The DNA here is from genome assembly GCA_928213465.1 of Penicillium sclerotigenum. NCBI lineage: Eukaryota > Fungi > Ascomycota > Eurotiomycetes > Eurotiales > Aspergillaceae > Penicillium > Penicillium sclerotigenum. The sequence continues at coordinate 10,054 of CAKMRK010000401.1, read as the reverse complement.
ACCACGGCCCCTCGAATCGGCATTCGACGGCACCGCCGCCGTAGCAACTCACAGCAGGATAATAACCGATCAAGCCGTCGTCGGCATTCTCACGCTCGCCAATACCAAGATTGTTTGTGCCATTGGCAAGACGACTTGCAGGCGGCAGGAAGGCGTAGAGTTCTTTGAAGGGTGTGCCCATTTTTACTCCGTTCTTTAGAATGGTGATACTAGATCCTGGGAGTGTGCGAAGTGTGGCGTCTTCACTGTTCAAAGGGGACGGCGGACCAAACGTCGGTGTTTCCTTAAGATTGAAAGCGTAGTCACGAAGTTGTTTCGTAGAGAAGACGTTGGATTGCTGCCAACAGAAATCCGATTTATAGTGAAAGGGAATCCGATCGCGGATGATGTTGGTTGTTACCGGTTGTGATGGGTTATTATCGGCGGGATCGTAAGTGCCTTCGACAATTTTCTTGTGAAGAGAGAGAGGTGGAAGAGTAATAAGCATGCCGATAACATCGCCTTCATTGATGGCCTCCCCCTTGGGGAAGAAGAACTCGCATCGCATGCGATTGACGACTTCGCCGTTCACATCTCGAATCCCGTACCCGTAGCAATCCACGCCAACATTCACATCGAGGTCGGCCTCACGTCGGGCGAATCCAATACGGACATGACCACGGGGTGAAGTTGTTGATCTACCGTTCTGAGGTGCCTGCGGGTCATTGACTATGCCACTAATCACGCGTGCTTCGTAATAGTACGTGCCCTCTCGAGCACATACGTTGGCACGGGCAGTATGCCACGCATCACTGGTGGTCACCGCAGTCGCGCTCTCTGAAAATGATATGGCAGCCGGTGAATCCTCAAAACTGAAGCGGGTATGGTATGGGCGAACATCGGTCTGTCGATATTTGATGTGAGGGAATCCGGGGTCTGCAATAGCGTAGCTATAACGAAACCCATTCTTGTTGGTTAGTTTATCGACAACCTCATAGAAATCCCAGCTCTGGCCCAAAACCGCCGAGGTCTTTCGGCTTACGAGATTCAATTGGCGAGGTTGTGGAGGGTATCGATCGGAGGCGTGCGGCTCGGCGAGCAGCAATGGACGAAGGATGCTCAGTTTCGAGCTGGGCAGAGCAGTGCTTGGTGCAGCTGTGGCTCGCTTTTTCGGTGGTGGTGCATTATCGATGTCTAGCCCTTTAGCTTCACGCTTCTTGCGACTATCTCGCTTGTTGCGCTTGGCCCGACCATCGCCTTGGGCGGACGGGGCAGGAGACGATCGTGGATTCAAGTCGGTGAATTGCGCATTGAGAAGAGGCCCACCATTTGGGGGTAGGATCGGGGAGTTGATGTTGGACGACGGAGCGGAAGACCCGGGGGCTTGAGATGCCATGATGGAGGCTTTGTTTGTTCGCTGGGGTTATGGTCTGTCGATTAGCCTGTCAATCTGGAGAGAGTCAGTAATTTGAGAAAAAAAAATAATCCAATGAGTATGGCTCTGCAGTATTTTTCTTCTGCAAGTTAGAGGTCCTTACTCAATTTGAAGCTTGTCTGTATGCTGTCAAGCTGTTCCGGCGTATATACGCGAAAGACCCAGAGAGTTTGGCAGCCTGTGACTTCCCCAGTTGAGGTATTATAGTATGCTAATGGCCCCTTTATTCATTGATAGGCAGCAAGCTTCCTTTGCGAATAAAAAGAGTCAATCGCATTCGCGCCGGACAATAATCTCCTTGCGAAACGAAGGCGGACAGTGATTTATTGCAGAAAATGCGTGAAGAGCTCAGGCGGTGTGTGGTTCCGACGGTGAGGAGATTGGGGGGCACCGCCGGCAGAAAAAAAAAATATGACCACACAATTTAATCGTCGTGTGTACTTCGATAAGCCCCAAACTACTCATTTCAGTTTCTTCGGTTTATTTGAAGTATTACCCACCATGCCAAAGGCATCAAGCTCCCGCGCTGCGGCAGCGGCACGCAGACACAACCCACTCGCTGAAGATATTACTTCCGCGGGGCACCTTCGGACACAGAGCAGCAAGAAAGGCAAGGGCAAAGCCAACGAAAATGATGATGATGGCGAAAATGGACAGCGTTTTATCGATGCGAAGATGTCGCGCAAGATTCTCCAGATTGGACAGGAATTGGCCGATGAGGATGCCGCCGAGCAACTTAAGGACTCAGCACGGCCCCAGTCGAATGCATTTGAATTCGATACCCGATTCGAGGATGAGGAGGCTTTCTCCGACGACGAGGGGAAGTTTGAGGCCGACGATTGGGTTGATGATGAAGTCGAACAAGTTGTAAGACTCCTAAGTCCTTAAATAATGGTATTGCATCTAACATTTTACAAGGAGGTCGACCCCAATGATCTAGATATGTTCAACAGATTCATGCCTCACGAGGAGGACCCGATATTCCACCCCAAGGATCCCAGCTCCGCTGGCCCCACTAACCTTGCCGATTTGATTCTCGAGAAGATTGCTGAGCACGAGGCGAAGCAGGCTGGTGAGGGCCCTTATGGTCAATACATCCAAGGTGGTGGTATCCCCGAGGATGCAGTCCAGATTCCTGCCAAGGCTGTAGAAGTATATGAGAAGTATGTTTTGCGATAGTTCCTGGTGAAGCCAAGCTAACGTACTCTAGGGTCGGCATGATTCTTTCTCGCTACAAGTCTGGTCCTCTCCCCAAGCCTATCAAGATCCTTCCCTCAGTGCCCAACTGGCAGACCATTCTGGATATCACTCGCCCCGAGTCATGGACCGGCAACGCCGTCTACGCTGTAACCCGTATTTTCATTTCGTCCAAGCCTCACGTTGCCCAGGAGTTTATCAACACTGTGCTTTTGGAGCGTGTGCGCGAAGAAATCCACGAAACCAAAAAGCTGAACGTCCACACCTACAATGCGCTGCGCAAGGCCCTGTACAAGCCCGCATGCTTCTTTAAGGGACTTTTGTTCCCGCTCGTGTCCACTGGCACCTGCACCCTGCGTGAAGCCCACATTGTCTCTTCTGTGATTGCCCGCGTCTCCGTTCCCGTGCTGCACTCAGCAGCCGCCCTGCTCCGCATGTGTGATCTCGCCGCAGAACAGTCATTGACCTCCCTTGAAAGCACCGGTGCTGTCAACATGTTCATCCGGGTCTTCTTAGAGAAGAAGTATGCCCTGCCATACAAGGTCATTGATGCCCTGGTTTTCCACTTCATGCGCTTCCGCGCCGCCGATCCTTCGGAGGATGCCATGAATGACGGACCCTCGGGGCTCAGTTCCAAGGCATACAAGCTGCCAGTTCTCTGGCACCAGTCCCTTCTGGTCTTTGCCCAGCGTTATCGTAACGACATCACTGAGGACCAGCGTGAAGCGCTTCTCGATCTGCTTCTCGTCCGTGGACACAAGGACATTGGACCTGAAGTGCGACGTGAACTGCTTGCTGGCCGAGGACGTGGTGTGGTGGTCCCCGACCCGGAGGCCCAGAATGCTCTTGATGCTGGCGACGACACGATGGATGTCACCATGTAGATGGGGTCAATTGACCCTAGCCCCGCACATTTTTGCTTACGATATTGTCATGAGCACGTTTCTATGGGATGGCGTTTTTTTCTTCTTTGTTTGAGGGACTGCATATAATTCCCCTGGTGTCAAAGGTTTCCAAAATGGGATGACAATACCGATCACTGAATTTAGTGTATTGAATTGAGGTAGACATATATCGTTATCTTTTCACAAGAAACCTATCGATGGTCCATATGCAGCAAATAGCAGATGGTAGGAGTCACTCCTCTGGGTAAAATCCCGAGGTCAATCCTAAATAGTAACGGAAGGGCAATGTATACGTGGATGTCGGACGCCTGTTTTAGCCCCTCGACCTGGGCTGCATGATTCTGCCGTGTTCGAGATAGTTCCGTCGCATCCCCATGATGATGTCCGCCAATTTAGATGGCACACTGGCCCCTTCTCCATACATGCACAACAAATCACCGAGTTACATTCTAAGTCAGGGGCCCGGAGAATTAACGGGGCGGGGCGGGATTGACCTGCAAGAGACCTGTGATTGGCGTTTAAATGGAGCATTCTCCGGGCAATCCTAATCGCGCCTTCAGATTCAGGAGAGAACGTATCAATACTAGGTCCACCCTATGTTGTAGATTGTTCGAGACTCTCTATCATGCCGGATCATTTGCATTGTGGGACAGATGTATTATGATTCAGATAGGTCGAGTCGGAGTGACCGGATATGTCTTGTATTACCCGAGAAATCAGAAGCTGAATACATAATGTATGTTGTAAAATCTTACAACCGATGTAATCGAATGTACAGAGTATACGGAGTATAGTTGGGGGGCTTATGTTGTATATCCGGACAATTATAGAAACTGAAGAGAGGCAAGACCAAGTGCCCACTTAGGATGTAGGTCCTCCGTACGGACCTCCGGAGTAACAAGTGCGATGTTTCAGCGGTAAATCATAATTGGCTACCAAAAGGGGCTGAACCATGGTATGCAGGGGGAAACTAACGTAATATACGTGTTTCGTTACAAGAACTCAGCCCCCTTTTGAGGTACTTGGTGGCACATGGTAAAATGTATGGTGTAGGCTTGTACCTGATGTACGTGTGCCCAGGTTCCGAGGCCCCCCTCTCCCCCTTTGTTCCCATCTGATGCCATCCCTTTCAGACCACGCTGGCCTCTACTTAAACCTCATCTCGCCCATCCGTTTTCAGTTGAACAGCTGTCCTTTCCATTCTTTCTCTCTCTTTGCTGACTCACCCTCTGACTCAATCTCTTCCCCGGAGTCTGGTCTCCGGTGCCGATCGTGATGATAACGTGGCCTCTGTGATTTGAACTTCCACTTTTCACATAAGTCATAATAAGTCTATACCTATACACTATAATTATTATTCACGTCCGGCACCGGTTATCCATTTGACCCTGTCACTATGGCGGACACTATCAACCCGTTGGATACCCTCCCAACCTCACCATCCCCAGAGATGTACACAGTTTCCCCCGCGGATACATCATTAGACTCGCCCGAGCCCGAAGATGACATCAAGGAGGAAGAGGAAGAGAAGAAGCCAACAAAGAAGAGAAAGTCTTGGGGACAAGAACTCCCAACTCCCAAAACAAACCTCCCCCCTAGGTATGTTGACCTTTGATTTAATAAATGGTTGAACCCCGCTGACTCTTCTAGAAAACGCGCTAAGACAGATGATGAAAAGGAGCAGCGTCGGATAGAACGAGTTCTCCGGAACCGTGCTGCTGCTCAAACATCACGCGAGCGCAAGCGCCTCGAAATGGAGAAGCTCGAGACCGAAAAGATCCGGATGGAGCAACAAAATCAGTTCCTGATCCAGCGTCTAGCGCAGATGGAGACGGAGAACAACCGTCTTAGCCAACAAGTGGCCAAGCTCTCTGCCGAGGTCCGTGGATCTCGCAGCGTGACTCCCAAGGCCAGCTCTCCTGCCATCGAATCTCCCACCCTTACGCCTACCCTATTCAAACAAGAAGGCGACGAACTTCCTATGGAACGGATTCCTTTCCCCACTCCCTCCGTTACCGACTACTCTCCTACCCTCAAGCCTTCCACTCTGGCTGAGGCCTCCGACGTGACACAACATCCTGCAGCGGTGTTGTGTGACCTGCAGTGTCCGTCGCTGGCCTCGAAGGATCTGGAAGCGCCCTACCCCTCTTCGACCTCTCCGACGAACCTCAGACTGCAAATGACGTTGCAGCTCCTCTTTCTGACGATGACTTCCGTCGCCTGTTCCACGGTGATTCACCCTCTGAGCCAAATCCTTCTTTCCCTGAAGACGGGTTTGCCTTTGACGTTCTCGACGGAGGAGATCTATCAGCATTTCCCTTTGATTCTATGGTTGATTTCGACCCCGAGTCTGTCGTCCTCGAAGGCGTCCAGCCGTCCGGTTTTTCGGATGAGACTTCTCACCAGACTACTAGCTTGCAGCCCAGCCTTGGCGCGTCCACTTCGCGATGCGACGGGCAGAGCATTGCAGCTAGCTGTTAGCAGTGAGACTTTCTCCCCGCAGACCTGGTCGGCTGGCGCCTCGGAGGCTCGACCGAGTTGGGAGTCGTTATTAACTATGGCCTGGGCAATCGATAGTCTCAGCCTGTCTAAACGACACCAGCGGGGAAACACAATGAAATCCGGTCGGCAACGTAGTAATGGAAAGATGCATCGAGGTACACGGAGTTTCCGGAGTTCCAGCGCGAGCAAGGCTCTGTCATCCTTGCTCATGGGCAAACAGCGCTGAGGGTTCCAATTTGTTTTGGCCTGTATACTAGTTTTTTATAATGCAAAATCGACTGGCTCATCTTGCAATTATTTCCGAAACTTCCACAGTACTTGTAGCAGTAATTCTAAATGGTCATAGCACTCCGTAACCTCAATCTATTTAGAGAAGATAGTGGTTTATTTCGGAGTATTGGTCAAATGTAGAGTGCTAAAATAAACCTCGGGACGCTAAGAATGGACTGAATGCGGTCAGTGACGTTGCCACGCGCCCCCGAAATCCATCTGCCTTCCACAACACCTGCAATCCTCACCCTCTATATTATCTCTAACCGACATCATGGTTCGCAAAGACCCTATCTTCGAAGCCCGCACAAATGTCAAAGTAAGTTGCGTCCCCGCACTCTGCTTCCTCTCCTCACAGCGTGCATCACCCCGCCTATGCATGAAACCATTGCTAACCTTATCTTCCCAGCTACACTCCAACAGACTCAAGAAAGAAGCCGTCCGAGCGGAGGCGACCTTCAAATCCGAAAGGGCCAAAGCCGACAAGGCGATGAAAAACCGCGAGTTCCAGATCGCCCGCATTCACGCCGCCTCCGCCGTGCGCGAGAAACGACGCCAAGTAACGCTCAAATCCGAAGCGGCACGCGCAGATGTCATCATCAACGAACTTAAGGCCGCTCAAAGCACCCGCGACACATCCCGGACTCTGGCTTTGGCATCGCGGGGCCTAGACGCTGCCTCACGGAGCGTCAACCTCGAACACCTCGTCTCCCACGCTAACAACTTCCTCGCCCGGTCGGAGGACTTTAAGATTGCTAGCAGTGCGATCGAGGATGTCGCACAGGGTATCTCAATGCAGGAATATGGTGCGGAGGGGGAGGCCGACGTTGATCGGCTTATGGAACAACTGGCAGATGATGCGGGTGTTGATATGCGCCTGAACCTCGAGGCGGACGCTGCGCCCAAGGAGGACGTTAAGGAGCCCAAGCAGGTGGATGCCGAAATTGAGGATGGCTTGGGTGCAAGGCTACGAGCCCTACGGGCCGCTAATTGAGCAAGTGACTTAATAGTCTCTCCCCCTCCCCCCTCCTGGGTACTCTAGGGGACCGTCAATTCCCCATATAGATTCCTCGCGACCTTGCAACACATTGACGATCCACGAAGTTACGCTTGTATTTTCTTTCTGTGCTGTTCTCTTTTCTGCGATGTTCTTTGCGTGACTAAGCGTATTCAACAAGGTTGTTTTTTTTTTTTTTTTTTACAGACATGAAGCGAGTCCAATTCTGTGTCATCACCAAAGTTCGGTAAATGCATGAGGCGAAAGGTCTAGGGTCTAGGACTAGATCGTAACTAGACTAGATCCTCCACTTAGCTCTGCAAATTGAGAGACATCACCAATCACACCCGAGCATCTGCCTACTTTAATGCAGGGCAATTTCCAGCCGAGGAGGAACCAGTATAGCGTAGGCGACAAAGCGCCCCCAAATGACCAAAAAAATAAGGGTCTTCCAACATGAGGCGCTATCTAATTTTCCTTATAAGGCCATGGACGCCTCGTTCCTAGCTATTTCTCCCACAAGCCCCCAGGACCACTCAAGATGGCGCCTTCACACTCGTTTATCCTTTTCTTGTCACTCATTTTGAGCCCATTCGTTCTGGCCGCTCCTTGGATTGTGACGGATATCTACGAACAAGAGGTTAATACAAATTACTACTCCGAGTTGGTCACTGAGATCAATGAAATCTCTCCAACTGCAACTTTGCCAACCGAGGCCCTGTCCACCATTACTTCCACCAATACCATCTACGACTACACCGTTATCGAAAAGCTGTATCCCACTGGCTATGGCGAGGAGCAGGGCTTATACGGTGGCTACCGTAACGCTATAGATAGTGATGGAAACTACCATAGCACCATCTACAAAGTCAACCTCACTTACTCCGCCCCGACGGCCTGCTCTACTCAATGGACAACCACGACCGCTGTTCCAGTCCACCCTCCCTATGTGATCGCGGCCTTGCTGCCCAGGGATAATGTAATAACCTCGACCTCGGTCGACAACAGCCAGCCATTCCAGACCACTACCTTCATCTACGAGGTGGTGTTCGTGGAACCCACCCAAATCCCCAGCAGGACTCTGAGCTCACTGAGCTCCTACAACACTCCTACCTCTCGGTACATGGGTGCCGGGTGCCAGTACACAGGCGTCGGTAGCGATTATACCGGCAACTCTGGATACTACACTGGCTTGTCGGGCGGGACAGGAAACACTGGGTACACCGATGGAACGTCCAACGGTGGCTACTACGGCTATGGCTACTATGACGACTACAACTGGTTCACCAGCGTATGGGGATCCGGCCTCGGCATCTCCTACCTGGCAATTGTACTCATCTGCGTGCTGGGCTGGATCGGCATCGTTTTCATCCTGGGTATGATCGAAGCCTGGGTGCGATTCCGTCGTCTCATGACGGGCTGGCAGACCCGTCGTGGTCTTCCTCTTTTCTGGTCATTCATTCTGCTCCCTCTTTCTCTTTTCTGCCTGTTTTGTTTCCGCAAGGGCTACCGCGCCCGCAGCAAAGAGGATGCCGAGATCCTAAAGAAGAGGTGGGATGCGATGGGCTTTTGGACAAAGATCCGCTTGTTCTTTGCCTGGGGCTTCCGCTTCAAGTACCCGACTGTCTTGGGTCCGGCGCCTGCCACTGTCAGGGCGAACAAGAGGCCTGTTGCGTCTGGTCCGCGCTTGTTGGATGTTACTCCTCCTGGTACCAGTGCGCCTTCGCGGGCTGCATCGACGGAAGGTGGTCCAGCTGCTGGTCCTGGGATGGGTCAGGTTCCTGCCTCTCAAGGTCAGTCCCATGTTTCTTCATAGGGATCCGTTGTTCTGCTAGCGGACCCTGACGAGGAAGCTGGTCCCGTTCGCCATGTTTGAAAGAATATTTATATGTGGTGTTTTGCTATGTTGGATTCGGTTATATATTCACAGTCCATTGATAAGTCATGAGAAGCCCAACGGCCTTGTTGTTTTGGAGGTTGTATTTAGCGACTACTAGGTAATCTTTAATTGATACTACTCCCTCATTACTCGGTATACTTGTATGGCCATCACAGAAATCGAGGAATCAAGCACAAATAGATATCTAACGCCTATTATCAAAGCCCATAAGAGTTACTCGGCAGCGACCACCTCAAATCCCGTCCTGCTCTTGCCAAATCCAAGAGCCATATACAACCTGGAAGTGTCTTTCCTTTCCGACATCTTCCAAGGTTCTTTCCAAAACTATCCTTCGACTGCATCACGTCCGTTCCATCGGAGTTGATTTTCCTGGGCGAGGTCGTTAGCCGCATCCTGTTCTACCACTATCGGCACCTGGTTGCCCAGGTGTGTCTTTTGTCACTCGGATAAGGTGTACCTGTAACAAGGTTGACTAACCGAGAAAGGCTACCTAGGTATGAGAGTTGCGCGGGGGGGGGGGGGTGAACAACTATCCATGTTTATCAATGACGGTCACTATTTCACTTTTCAAATAGAAGTGGGAAATATATAATCGGATTGAAACACTGTTCACTAGCTTTTTACCGTTACAAGATATGCAGTCCTCGCTAAAAGCAACCATTTATTTATCTGCACCAAGGCTTTTTAAAGACAATTAATTGAACCATCTAACTATCGCTTTCAACATTAAACAAATCCAAAATAAAAAGAGCAAAAAAAGAAATCTTAGGTTTGGTTTTTAGGAATAGCCGAACGCGGGGGTCGAACCCGCAGCCTTAAGATTAAGAGTCTTACGCTCTACCGATTGAGCTAGCCCGGCCGGGCTGTTG